>JBBPQH010000455.1:0-17059 GCA_038092475.1 Boletus tomentosulus | reverse complement strand
AAGGAGCAATATCACAGGAGGTGTCTGCCTTGGCGCTGTGTCCTCGCGGGGCCTTGCAAGACTAGCAAAGATTGTCACCATCACCGTCCCCGCCTGTTGAATGGGACCGGGATCTTCTCGTCGTTTGTGACCATTCTGTGTGATCGATCTTGGTGGTGAGTACTGCCCGGATCAGGGAGCCTGTAAGTGATTGGCTAGCTAGGAGGAGCGTGGCGTACAGTTGGTCTGTCTGTCTCGTAGTGAGGTACGAGTGAAGCGACAAAGCAATATCTTCGGATGTCGCTGCGGTCGGGCGCAGGAGAGAGAGAGATGCTGGATAGGGGCATAGTGATTGAGAACGGGCAAAGCGCTCTTCGGCCCCAAACGAGTGCACGAGCCTGTCCCAAGGCGTGAACTGTGACTCAGGTGGTAGGACGACGCATGCAGCGAACACCATAGCCGGGAGGAGGACAGAAGGGGCTCCTATGCTAGTTATGGTGCAGTGGGTGGGTGGCTCGTTGGGGATATGAGGGCAAGGGCCATCAGGATGGGAGTAGGATAGTGCCGGTGGGGCAAGGCTGCCACGTCACTGGTGTGGGTGTATCCAACGACGTGGGCAAAGCTACGGCCATCGGGATGGAAGTAGAGTGTCTCCTTGGGGAGGGCAGAGATGGTAGAAAAGGAGGGCGAGCAGTTGAGCGAACAAGGCTGGACGAGCGTGGAACGAAGCCAGCACTGCCACTCCAGCACTCGACTATTAACAGTGGAGCCCTTTTCCCAAACAACTACGCTGCATCCACATCCCGCGGGTCCAGGCTTCCGCTCTTGATGAGGGTGGAAAGGGCTCTACTATGATCACTGATGAGGTTAGTTGTTACACAGTTGCAACCTCATCATGAACTCAACATATAGTCAGTATTAACGCCGCTGAAGGTCAGACACGAGAACTGAACCGCCAAGCGATCCAAAGGAATTGAGAATCAATAATAAATGTTCGCCGCCGCTGGTGAGATCACCTCCGAATCAGTCGGCAGGTGGCACATGGCGACACGGTCAGGAGTGAACGACACTAGATGGTAGTACCACAGCCAAGGCTTCGTACTGGACCCGGCCAAGGCAACATTGCCATCGCCTTGGATTCTGCACGCTCATAATTTTTTCAAAAGCTTTGAAACAGTTTCCAGCGGACACCAAATACAAGCACAACTTGTCCAAAACCTTCATAACCCAAGGTCCCCACATTCGTAACGTCCTTTAAAGGCCTGTCCAGGTGACCGCCCATGCCAAGTCGTCCTTTGAGCTAATGGTCTGTTTGACGTTCGCGGCTAAAGCAATGTATATGTGAGTGAGTTCATGAGCTGAATGAATGAGCGCTTACGAAAGAACTATACCATGTAGCGGAATAGTCAGTGACGGCTTCGGCAATGCGGTCAGGGACTTACGAATGAATTGAAATCTCTTGTGTTTGGATTAGAATCTTCGTGGAAGACAGCGCGGTCTCGGTGCCATCTCACGTATTTCCCGGGGTTTTTGGCGTTCTTCATGGAGATACGTCCCTGAACGTCTGTAGTGCCGATCAGTCGTGATTACACTGGATTGATTCGAATGACACTCACTGTTAATGGCGTGAGCGTAAATATCGGCACTGGATGTCATTTTGGCCACCGATGGAAGACCGGAGAGCTTGATGGTGATGTCATTGGAATTTGCCAACTTGTGAACGGTCCCAGTGGCGGTAGCGTAGTCCTGCTTTCGCCATTTAGCATACCTTGTGCTTCCTGTAATTCCGGAATTGTGGGCCCTACGGAACTAGATGGCGTACGATTTCAGGTCGCAATGAAAAGAGAGATACTCTAAAAATGGCTCACGGGATCAGCGGCGATGAACTGCAAACATGGTATATCAGAGGATGTCATGAGCAATCGAGAAGAAAGAGAACAAACCTCGCCAAAAAGGCTAGTGCTCGCCGGTCGGTAAAACTTGATGTGCACGTAATAGTCGTTACCCTGCTTGTATTCCTCAACGAAAAATGTGGCCGAGGTCTCTTTATCGGTGGGCAATAAGGGATTATCGCCGGAGAAGATCTCATCGTCGAAATAGAATATTCCTTTGGGATCTTTACGCGACACAGTAATCAACAACTTGAATAGTCTATTGACGAGTAAACACCCACCAGGACCCATGTAGCCACCGTCCGTCATTTCCCAGCCCAGATCGTAGGCGATGAAGCGAATGGATGGCACGTTGGTCCTGGTCTTGGAAAGTAACGCTACCGCAGCTTCGTTTAACGGATACGTGCGGGTGGGACGTGACATGTCTGCAGGGTGTCCGACTGGGAGTAGGAGATAAACAAGTCCCGTTGTAGTGTGGATTAAATAATTCTGTACCGTGAGCGATCCCACGACGTTGATCTGGGACTCACATAATGGCTTACATGGAGCCTAGGACCCCGTCCTCACTTGTGGTTTCCGAAATGCAGCTTGGACCAGATCGCACAGAAATTAGCACGGTGCAGGGTGGACCGTTGAGCCGGACAACCCTGAGGAGTGCTCCAATGGGCGTAAACCGGCGATGCGTGGCCCATCTCTGATATCTGTGACACCTGGCATGATTCCATCACGATAGATGATAATTGAGATATGTTTGTCATCCTGATCAGTTTGTCAAGTATATAATTACCCTCGTATTTCTCTTCATCCACAACTGGCACTAAGATCCGACAAGTCGGAGATGAACATGAACCCCTGACCTGTCTTTCGATGCCGCCGCAATCATTTGACGTGAATACTTCGTCAGTCCCATGTCTCTTGGTGTGTCGAGACTAGCTTAGGGTTTAGTTGTAAACTGTAGCGTAGATTTTGATGTATACGGTCAGAAAGACTCCTTGACCTGACCATTCCATCCATCTCAATCGCTTACCTATAATCTCACAGACAACCGAACATCGCGCCTGCCATACGCACACAGTTCCACCGATCGTGCAGCGCCCAGTCAAAACTGGGTTGAGAATTGACAGGCTTTAGCATGGAACACGTCAAAACAAGGTCTGAACCAATTCACTTGTCACAGACCGGATTTGGGGAGCTTCGGATTACTCCGAGAAGTGGCTCCCTCCTAAGTCTCAACGTGTTGGAGAATGATCGAATGCCAACATGGTGTTTGAATTGGGGTCAGAATGTCATGTCTACAGATTCCGCATTGGCCAATTTAATTGGAGAAGCGAGGACTACTTACGTTGCGATGCATACGGGTGGAACAACACGATCCTGGGTTATTGTAACGCAAGACAACGGTCCTAGCCCCAGATCCAGGGTCACCGGTCATGTACAAAAAAGTGCAAGAGTGGGGAAGAGACGGATCCAAAATAACCACGCTTAATAAGGTTTCTCCACGCTCATAAGTCGTGGGAACTGCTTAACTGAGGAAAAATGTTCTTTTGCTGACACTGCCACACATGTAATCGTCACTGCAAGCAAGGCTTCTGCCGGACGGCATTTCCAAGTTGAATTACTGGGGTCAAATGACGAGACAAACATGCGGAATGCAACGCTCTGTTGTTCACATCAGGCCTGCAGGGACCAAACAAACAAAGGAGGCTCTTCAGTTTGCCGATCAACATGAATACCAGCAAGCAAGTTCACCTGGCACCGTGATCATCGATTAGATCTGATGGAGATTGGTCGTTCAAATTGATCAAATGGCAATTCTGGCCAGCTGCAGAGTGGTAGGGTGGAGTAACTCATACCACCCCTGTCCGACTCATCGGCCTCATGGTGGCATCAGCGCGCTCTGCCAGCTGGTGTCACATGAACAGTATGTTTTAAACTTTCAAACTTTCTGAAAAAATCCACAAAGTTTACATGGTGTCACAGAAAACGCCTGTGCTTCTCGGCGCGGCCATGCAACTCGATGTTATCACACTGTGAGATCCCTCAAGTTACAGTCAGTATTACTAGTACTGTATAACCCTTGTCTGTCTCCGAATCATTCATAGCGTGTCTATGTCAAACGTCTACGCACCGGGATGAGTTGTTTGGGAAACGTTTGCTCTCTCCCTTCTTCAGGCTAACCGATGCCAGTAACCAATGCTCAGGACAAGGTCCTGACTAGCCCTGTCAGACAAGACAGACTTTCGAGCTGATAAGGTCTCGACTCTCGCTTGCTCTCTGGCACTCGGATTTATCGTGTCCGCAGTTCCTCAGATCAAGCCTTGAACCCACTCTCTATGTCTCGCTTTTTATGCAACCCGAATGACGCGCCACAACAGCGAGACTATTAGCGTTAACCTATGGTAACCGATTCCTGACCAGTCCTGACATCACAGATTTTGCTGATTGGAAGTAGTAGGTAATTCGGGATAATACACACCTGATTAGACTTTCTAGGTGCCTGACGCAGAATAGTTCGGATATGGTGTAACGGCTAACATTACCGCCTCTCAATTTCTTTGGATTGATCGCGGTAGCTCGGGGTTCGACTCCCCGTATCCGAGTTCTTTTTTTTCCACTAGCCTCTGTCCAGTTTCGGGACCTCGTTCCTGTCTACGTCACTAAAGCTGTATGTCGATGCGGGTTAGGGTTCAACGGCGAAATCCGGGGGAGGGGGCGGCCTATACTGATCCTGTTATGAGGCTTTTCTCAGTGAAATCGAATGGCTATAGTCTGCATTCGAGGTCGGCCTTTTCTGACCGAGAAATACAAATGTGATTTCAAGTACAGCTACATAGATTAATTCGTACATACACGCGGTTCAAAACGGTCAAGAGCAGGATCGGAGCCGGAACGACATCATCAAGAAGTGAAGAAAATTATCATCAAAAGCAAAGCGAAAACAAAACACAACATGGTATAGATCGCGGGTCTGAGGCCCTCTTTAACTTCATGAGTTCACATCGTGAACACGTCGATCTCTTTCATGTCCCCCATCAAAAACGCGGGATACTGATTTCCCCACGTCAGTCCGCTTGCTCCGGGAGAAATACTATACGTCGTACCTTAAGCCCAACCAACCGCTCATCGTCGATCATCATCCCCGAGTAATCACCCTGTACGATTCGACGTACTTCACGATACGGTAAACCACTCTCGACGACATCGACGAAAACACTGGGCATGGTGATCCGCGAGGGGTGGTCGACGACATCGCGCGTCGTTTTGAGTTGCATTAGATCTGAATCTACGTCGGAATTCGGCGCCGACTCGGAGTCATGGTGGTCATGATGGGCGCAGTTGCGAACGTTGAAATCGAGCACTTGAAGTGTGCTTTTGCCCGCTTCAGACGTCGGCAAGAGTAACACGACGCGTTGGCCATGGACATATCTACCAAGTCGAAAACAAACATTAGTCAATCAGTAACCCCATCCCACGATACGTCCAACACCCACCTCAACCACTGAAAGATGCCTACGTATGGCAACACCCGCGCATGCGTCTGTCCCCACTCGAACCAAGGCACCTCGATCGCTGCGCCGCGCTCCAGACCCTCCCGTACATACCCCTCTAGCATCCGATTGTGCGTAAAGACACAGACCCTCGGACGCGTGCGCGGAACGTCCGGCGTTGGCACATGCGCGTACTGGACCGTTAGGACGTGAATCCTGTGCTCGTTTGATGACACGAACAGTTTGTCGGGCGGACACCTTGCAAGGAAAGGGCCCGTGTGCGTGCCGATGCTCAGCAGGTGCACCGAAGGGAGGATCTGTGGAAGGTAGAGTGTCGCGACGTGCATCAGCGTGGATATGAGGCTATCGTTGGGCTGCGGGTCAGCGTTGGCGGGGTCACAGGTGAAGGTGAACAGTTCAAGCGAGCCGCCGCCATGTCCGGTCGTAGTCACAAAGAGCGCGCGGCTGTTGATGAACGAGAAATCCGACGTGTTGGGAGGGAGGTGACCATTGCTACGATCCTGTCGGTACGCAAACGTGCGGAGTCGTCAGTACATATGTTAAGCAGCGGTCGGACGAGGCACGTACCACGACTAGGTTGCCCGTCTTCCAATTCCATAGCATGATACGGGGTTGGGAAGGATCGATGCAGTACATAACCCCCACCACGTCATCGACGATCTGGACAAACACGCTCGTGATCGGGTACACCACCCGCGCACGTAATGTCGGTTCCTTTGCCTCTGGATGCACTCGGTTCGTCGAGATTGTCCGAATGTACAGTTCCAGCGTGCCGGCCATTGCGGGCCTATTCGGTTATCGTCATTATGCAACGGGTCAAAGAACAGCTCGGAACGGACGTACATGCCAACATCGTCCCCCTTGAAGAGTACCATCAAATCCTGTGACGGATCCATGGCGAAATTACGCGTTGGAATTCCTAAATCGTCCCTTACGACCGTTTTCCCCTGGTCGTTACCCTCTCTTCCAGGCAGCCACGTCACACACATCTTGACGGACCGCGAAGGGGGTACATAGGTCGCCTCATGCGCGTCCCATTCGCCAATGCCGACGCCAAGGCCAAGCTGAAGGCCAAGAAAGAGTCTTGGGTTAAACGCGCCTGCAACCCCAAACCCAGCTCCACGTGGCGCAGGTCCAGGCTGTGTCTTGCAGAATATGCCCCCGACGAGCTCGTACGCGCAGCATGGGCCTGGCATGGGCACCGTTATGCACCGCGTCCAGCTAAGGGTCTCCCAGGCATGTCGCAGCTGACGGAGACGTGCGAGTCGCTCGCCCGTCGTGAGCTGGGCCAGGGCTGGGGTTGGGGACTGGGATGGACCTGAGATGGCACAATCATCAATCATCCCATCTTGAACGAGTTCGATACGGTACTGGAGTTCGAGCGAGGCGTCGATGACGTCTCGAAGTCGTTTGCAAACCTAGTAGAGTCGCCACTGATCAGTCCCATTGATGAAACAGAAAAAGGAAAACAAGGCGCGCAACTGAACGACACCGAATGACGGCTCGACACTCGACAAAGCCATAAATCGCCGCAATCAGTTCGGGTGGAAGATCGATGAAACATGTACAAGGCATCGTACAATGGAGGACTGGTGCACGCATGGTGGAGGAGAAATACAAGGAAGAAATAGGACACGCTTCTTTTATTTACTCTGGTGCGTCTTCGCCTGGCCCCATGATCTTCGCCACCATTCACGAGTTCATATCCATTATGAACAGGGACCTCGCTCCATAAACACCCCCTTTCTTCGGTCACTGCCTCGACTGCTGTCTCTCCGCAAACACTTGTCGCTCAACAACATCCCTTGACCAACCACAGAAGAGGAGAACCATCAGTACAACGTATTCTTGGACATTCCGAGCGCCTCTAGGTCACAAGGTGCTTATCATGTTCGCATGTCACTGAAACATCGTAGAGAACTTCAGCAGTACGTGTTACGTAAGCATATCTCGCATGTGCGACATGCAGCGAAGATGGTCCGCGCGTGACAAAGCAGAAAGATGTCACATCGACCCGGTTGGTCAGGTGGAATGGCCTCCGAATGACGATGGGTATACGCCTGCCCCACCCAGCCAACCAAGTTGCTATTCATCCTAGTATGCTCTAGAGGGTAATCGACAGTCCCTTGACGAGAACCTCCGCATGATCCAAGCAGCCAGGTGTACCCCTGGTTCTCACTCTGGCCTCTGTCCTAGACAGATGACAGGTGAGGCACCCGAGTGGATTCATCGGTCCAGTTACAAGGTTTGTGAGCCCGAATCATCGGGTGTACTACTCTGGACGACATTTCTCTGGTACGCAGTGTCGCGGATTGCCAATGAGCAGGCTGCTGGGGACGACTTTTGCCAAGCCATCTCGGGAAAGCGTCGATACAATTAATGCCACAAACTCGCCAACTCCGTCCGGCTCCGGTTTCGTAGCAACATTTCACAAAGTACATTCACAAGTCAGCGAGTGGCTCAGCGTCAACAATGTATGGTGTAACCATACGCTCTCAGCCGGGGTTCAATTCGTCGTGTCCCCCGCTTTCTTGACCTCAGCGGCGACCTGCTCCTATACATGGCATTAGCTCACAGCACTGTAGCCCCTCGCCTTGACGCACCTCCGTGAGAGCGTATGGAAATGCCTTCACTTCGAACACCTAGAGCGGCATTGAGGCCTCGAGGTACAACAACTCAATAGCGCAGAAAGCTTACCTCGCCCTTCCACCAGCGTATATTGTCCAGGTAGTAGAGTTCCACCTGTCGGGCCAGGTGAGGTTATTTCTGTATCGATTGTACGCCAACTCACGCTTGTAGGACGTTGAGCGAACTTTCGAGAGCGAGGGATTGTCTCGGTTCCAACTATCTTGTCGTCAAGGTAAAGTGTCCACTTGCGGGCCTCAATGTCCTGAACAAAGGTGGCCACGAATAGCTTATCCACTGGAGGCGCGTCGGAAGAATTAAGCGAGATAGGAATAAGCTCATCGGGATCGCGAATAAGAACCTTGAGGGGAACCTCAAAACTCAAGTACTTCTGTTTGTTCTCGGTATATCGCAGGTTGCAGATGGCCCAACCTGGAGCCTGACGAATAGATCCAGTTTGTTTTGCCCATATCTCAAAGGTGAAAGATTTTGCAGAGTTTATGCCATCGATACGGTATGACACTTCACCGCTGTAACAAGGTATGACAAAGTAAGTGCAACGGGGCAACCAAAACAAGATCACACACATATTTTCTGTCGATTTGTGGTTGAGTTTTAGGGAGAATTCCTTTGGTGATGGTGCACCAGGGGCTGCTGGCGCCGATACGGGCGTCGTTGGCGATGTGTCTGACCAGGTTAATTTGCCCTTGCTATCGACCTGACCAAAAAATAGAGAAGGACTTTCAAGTCGGGAAAACTTGTTATCGTTGGGCAGCCTATACTCCAGGTCATTCGGATCTTCCAGGTACAAAATCTGTGCAGGGGTCGAGGGATCGTTGAAATACGCAGCGTTTTCGCGAAGGATTGCAAGAAACTGAATTATGGCCAGATCAGGTTTTAGCTTGGCAGTTTTGAGAATGAAGGGGGTCATGACGAATAGCGGTATTGTACTCTGGAGTCCAGTGGCCCTGCAGATGTCGTCGATGCTGCTCAAGCAAACGGACTCCTTCGAATTCTCATCAAAGGACTTTACTGAATCCCTCGATTTCTGGATATCGGAGACGAAATACAGGAATCGGAGGAGCTCGCTCTCCAACCCCACAAGAGTCGACGGGTAATGCTCGCTCAATGGATGTTTTTCGTCATCCGGTTTGAGATGACGTCTGTACAGATCCGAGGCCTTCGTCAGCACTGGGATGTCATAAGATCCGTCTTTCTTCTCAGAACCCTTGAAAATGCCGCCAGATTGCAGTTGAACGTTTCCATGTTGATAATTACGAAGGAAGGTTCGAAGCTGATGGAGCAATATCCCATGTTCTTCTGTGTATTGACCTGCAGCAGCGAAGGCCGCTCTAGCCAGCTCAGGAACAAATTCTTCAACGCTCCTGGCTCTGTCTACCAGGACAGAGAAACGGCAGCGGAGGTCATCAAGCTGCGAAAATGCCTTCAAGACTTGGTCCACGAAAAGCGCATCGATCTCATAGACCCTCCCTCCTTGGATCAGTGCCTCGGGGATTGGTTGAAGAGTAACCGAGATCGGGACTCCCCCGTCACAGCCGACAAGTAAAGAGGCGTCTGAGATGGTGTCCAGCAAATCCTTTGGGTTGATCGGGAACTGCTTCAAGGCGACATCGCTATGAATCTAAAATGCAAGGGTAAACGATCATACCAATTCACTGATGAATGCATGCACATACGACAACATCGAACTTATCGTCCATACAGCTGAAAGTGTCCTTTATGTCCGCTTTCGCTTTACCATCAAGGTCGATTGCACCCTTTAGTTTGTCGAACTGTGCCTTCAACCGACCTTCGAGTTTCTCATTCTTTGTGAGGTTTGACTCCCTGGCGACGAGGTTGACAATGACATTGCCGCCATAGACAATGGAGGAGACGAAGTGCGTGGCCGCTTTTTCACCGATGTAATCCTCCGATGCGACAGCTAAGACGTTTCTGCCCAACGTCTTTTCTGCGAAAAGCATGCGTGTCTCATGTTGGCGCATCTTCAAGGCCAAGGCGAATGCTTGCTCATGAGAATTAGATTCCGTGTCTTTGATGTAAGAGAAGGAGCCCGAGACATCCACAAGGCCGCTCAAGATTTCGAGGGAAAGCTTGGCATTGATATCAAGTAAAGAGGCTTTTTCTTCGAGTGTAGTAGATGGGCGAATTGAAACATCCATGTGCTCGAGGTTGGTATCGACCACTTCGGTCTTTTCCTGTGGTTCAGAGTAGAGCTGGACACCTAGAAATTGTCCCGTGCGCTGGTTGTACAGCTCTCCAAGGTGGACAGTGTAACCAAGAGTCGGCGTTCTGAAGACAACAGGCTTTATCCCACTTTCACTGGGCTTTGACGTGTCGTTGGACATGTTTCTGTAAATGCGGCTGGATTGATGGAGATGATGATGGAGGGTCAGCAACCTGGAGTGGTTGCAGAATCAGCCCATCTAACAGCGCTTGATCGAGATATTGACTAGTGCATGCCGAATGCCGCATGTTAACGCCTTCAGCCTCGTATCTTGATGAAGGGGGTAGTAGGGGTAAAAGGTTCAGCATCTGCTTTGGCTACTCAATGAGACCTTGCGGTTCAAACCTGTAAACACCCGTGATTAAACCTATTTTATCGTTCAATAACGAAGTAAAAGGTGTTTAAGGTAGTCCACATTGCTCATTACGAAGCCTGTAAACGCGAACACTTTCTTACAGGCGAACGTTGTCAGCGGCTAGTGGCGGTAGTCTGACCATAAGTATGCAGCTTATGTACTGGCTCCACTGCCAGCTGAACACAAGTTTCCAGGGATAAACTCGAAACGAAACGAATTCTTTGCTATTACATATAACAACCACAACGCACTTCATACATAGCGAGTCTTTACAACCCAATCGGGTGACGTGACTCTGCCGGTTCTACAGCGATCAACATACACGCAGTCCCGTAGAAGTAATCCAACGTGGCTTGTGACCTGTGGTCTTCCGACATCACTGGGCTCCTGACGTCTACGGAAGATTTCATCGGAGTAACCTCCAATACCTCCATGATCGGACTCTTATAGAACTCCTCCACGAATTCTTCTCGAAATTCCTCTAAATCGGGTTTCCAATCCTGTCCGACAAAGAAGACGCCCTCAACTTGTTCGTGGGTTAGTCCTTCGACCGCATCTGCGAGGTAATCGAGATAGGTCGACTCTGAGTCCAACTTGTCGTTCACGTCCAGCTCCTCTGTGGTGAGGAGATTTACCCTGCTCTCACAGATTTCACGGTAGAGTAACCTGATCGAATACCGTAGGCCGAGCACATCGCACACGCCCGCAAGCATCCGGTCCGATCCTTTGAGTTGGCCCAGCAACGGCTCAATCAGATTGCGCCCCGTGTGGGCGTACTCGTGAACGAGACCGAATCCGAGATATCCGCCCTCGGGGAGTTTGGAGGTGTCATTCACCATATCAACGAGTGCCTGTCTCAGCTTGAGATGAAGAGGTGTGGGGATGGATGACGTGATGGGGTGGATGGGTTTACGGTAGAGATTGTACGTGAGTGTGACACGATATCCAGAGGTGATGGGCAAGACTTTGTGCTCAACGTCGCCATAGAAGGCGATGAAGCAAACCGAGGGTCCAGCGGCGCTCGCGAATTTGTCTGTGAAATCGATGGTCCACTCCTTTTTAGATTGACGAAGTACGAATTGACCACCCTCATAAAGAGTAGGAAGGATGATGACCAAGGATCCAAACATATTCTGGCTTCGCGGTGTGTCCTTGTGGGCCTTGGAGAAGTCACCCTTCCCTGGAAAATGATTCGTTAAAGTCGAGAACGTCGAGAATACTGAAGATTGGCAATCGCCTGGATCCTCACCGTAGACGTTCAGCTCGTATAACTCTATGTCCATCGACGCATGGCTCTCTGTAAGCAATGCTTTTGACACCTGTTCGTGGATGCCGAGACTGTGCGGATCAACGAGGGTCGAGAACGAAGCGAGATCCATCTTTCCCGCTTTGCGATAAGACTCGTCAGAGACATTCTCTCCATTTCGGCCAAACTCTGCGGGCTTGCAAGCTCTATACAACGCGTCCAGGTCGCCTGACCCTGCATTAGAAACATCGATGCGACTGGGTATTGGTAAGATACATCACTCGTCCGAGGGTGGCTCAAAGCAGCTCACCGATGGAGTTCAGATTCGTCGGTGTAGTACAGGAGACGCTGGTAGTCCTGGATGGCACATATTCCTGTGCAGAGCGGTTCGCGTTCTCGCAATGCAACCTGCAACGCGACAACTTTGGGGTCAGAGGAATTTGTAGAGTCGTAGTATGCCATGGCATCCAAAAACAAACGTTTGTAAAAAAGGAGTTGTAAGGCTGTACAATTATTTAGGGGGTACCTCAAAGTTGCGAGAGTTACCAAAATGGGAATGGGAGCGAAAGAGAAGCTCCACTTCCACATCGGGTCGATGACGCGGGGGACGATCGTCGCAGCGAAGATTTGCGCCCACACTGACATATGCGTGACACGACTCGAGTAATTCTACTTAGTCCTTCCTTCATCGGGGGGAGTTTATCCGCCTCAAACGTGAAAAAGTCGACTGGAAGGTCTCAGTCCTGCAGAGGAAGGAAGCCATCGTGTTTCCAGTAGTTTTTGTTGGGTGCGAAATTGAAAGGACGGCCGTTAGGAGACCGAAGACGAGATGCAGATGGAGGGGTCGTTGGGATAATTGACGCGAGAAAGTTGGTCTTCAAAGGTACTTGGGGAGACGTCGCCTCCGATGGACAAACGTCTCGGGACCTAATTCGCAAGCGCCAGTACTTCGCCATCCTGCATGTTGTTTGCGGCGCTGACCCTCTGTGGATAGTCATGATCACAACATGGTGTGAACCGAACCGCAGCTGTTCCAGTTCCACCGCCTCGTCATCACGCATAACCGCGAGGCAGTTACTACGAGAACACATTGACTCGCTCGCACGTAGACTTTGTTGCTCTAAGCTTCAAGCTTCAGCCCGACATCATCCAGCCAGGTCAAGCCCCTCATGACAGAAAGAGGGCGATACATCATGAGGAGTTGGCGCGGAAACAACGCTCTTCGTACATAGCGCTCGAGTCCATTCACACCCCAATCGGGTGACGCGACTCCACCGGTTCTACAGCGATGAACATGCACGCAGTCCCGTAAAAGTACTCCAATTGTGCCTCGTTTCCGTATGTCATCACTGGGCTCCTGACGTCCACGGAAGATTTCATCGGCGTGACCTCCAATACCTCCATGATCGGACGCTTGTAGAACTCCTCCACGAATTCTTCTGGAAATTCCGCGAAATCGGGTTTCCATCCCTGTCCGACAATGAAGACGCCCTCTACTTGTTCGTGGGTTAGCCCTTCGACCGCATCGGCGAGGTAATCGAGATAAGATGACTCTAGGTCCAACTCGTCGTTCACGTCCAGCTCCTCTGTGGTAAGGAGATTTACCCCGCTGTCACAGATTTTACGGTAGAGTAACCTGATCGAATACCGTAGGCCGAGCGCATCGCAGACGTCCGCAAGCATCCGGTCCGATCCTTTGAGTTGGCCCAGCAACGGCTCGACCAGGTTGCGCCCTGTGTGGACGTACTCGTGAACGAGACCGAAACCGAAATATCCACCCTCGGGGAGTTTGGAGGTGTCATTCACCAGATCAGCGAGCGCATGTTTCAGCTTCAGATGAAGAGGTGTGGGGATGGACGACGTGATGGGGTGAATGGGTTTACGGTAGAGATTGTACGTGAGTGTGACACGATATCCAGAGGTGATAGGCAAGACCTCGTGCTCAATGTCGCCATAGAAGGCGATGAAGCAAACCGAGGGCCCAGTGGCGCTCGCGAATTTATCTGTGAAATCGATGGTCCACTCCTTTTTAGATTGACGAAGTACGAATTGGCCACCCTCATGGAGAGTAGGAAGGATGATGACCAAGGATCCAAACATATTCTGGCTTCGCGGTGTGTCCTTGTGGGCCTTGAAGAAGTCGCCCTCCCCTGGAAAATGATGCGTTTAAGTGAAGTAAATACTAAAGATTGGCCATCGCCTGGATCCTCACCGTAGATGTTCAGCTTGTATAACTCTATGTCCATCGACGCATGGCTCTCTGTAAGCAATGCCTTTGACACCTGCTGACGGATGGCGAGACTGCGTGGATCAAGGAGAGTCGAGAACGAAGTGAGATCCATCTTTCCCGCTTTGCGATACGACTCGTCAAAGACATTCTCTCCATTTCGGCCAAACTCTGCGGGCTTGCAAGCTCTATACAACGCGTCGAGGTCGCCTGACCCTGCATTAGAAACATCGATGCGACTGGGTATTGGTAAGATACATCACTCGTCCGAGGGGGTGGCTCAAAGCAGCTCACCGATGGAGTCCAGATCCGTCGGTGTAGTACAGGAGACGCTGGTAGTCCTGGATGGCACATATTCCTGTGCAGAGTGGTTCGCGTTCTCGCAATGCAACCTGCAACGCGACAACTTTAGGGTCAGAGGAATCTGTCATGGTCGTAGTCCACAAACAAACACGCCTCAACACATGTCGGACGGACTTGGATGATACCATGTCTTCAACTTCGACCACTGTCGTGTCCACTGAGCCCAAACTTCCAACAGACATCATTTTTCAGGTTCTCTGCCACTCTGACCCTCGAGACACCATTCAATGGCGAACTGTAAGTCGAAGTCGCACACTTGTTCTCGCACTGCAACTGTCTGGTAGGTCTCAAAAGTGTTTTATGCCATCGCCCACGAAATGGCACTTTGGAAAACCTTGTATAAAAATGCTCCATTCCCCCGTCCGCCTGGTCCATTTTCCACCCAATCTGTCACGTTCCTCGAGCGGACGCTTCTCAAAGCTACGCGGCTCGCAGAGTCGTGGACGACACGCCCCATGCGCGCACTTTCGAGTCTTACTATCAACATTGATAAAGGTGACAAATTGCCGATACCCCTCAAACTTATCTCTGGACGGTGGCTCGTCGTGTTCGCATCGTGCAGACGATTCGTGCTGCATGATGTCGATCCTGTGGCAGGGAAGCATACACAACAGGTTATGTGGGGGCAGGAAACACCACAGGTATCAGACTGGGATGTTGAATCAATCGTATCTCCAGAGGGACACTGTATGGTGTACCTGATGGTGAAATTCCGCCTTTCATGGGGCTGGTATGTCTGCCTGTTGTCTGGTGGTCTTGCAGAGAAGCACCGCTTATATTCATGATAGGAAACTGTTGGAATTCCGGTTGAATTACGACACTGGCGAACTGCTTCATTCGGGCACCATAGACCCTCCCCAGACTGGAAGCAAGTGCTTGTACAAAGTGAAACTATATGCTGGGAATTCACAACTCCTCTTCATTCCAGTCGCCCCAAAAGTTTGCATGGTGCTTGATACGCGGACACACGTATTTTATAATGTCCCGTCTTTGCCTCAGGTATGAGTGGTTTATATGAGCGATGCGTACCAGATGAACTTGATTCGTTGTTAGGTCCAATTAGAAGACCCGCGGATCATGTTCTCCGATACAAGTTTCATCTCTCTCGATCACTACGATTATACGACCACCGTATATGCCTTCACACTTCTTCCTGATGGAGCTGCGGGCGAGACTGGCCAGCGTACCCTTTGCCTCACCCATGAAGGTGCTATTCCCACAAATCCCCGCCTTGTCAACGTCAAGGCCATGAAGCCTGCCGTTGATCTCGCCACTGGGGCGACGAACATCAGGCTTCTTTGCTCGACAGATCTTGGTCCACTTGAGCTCAAGTGTGTGGAAATGACACTTCTGAAGTGTTCCCCCGGCGTGGTCTTACCGATCAATATCGAAACGCGCGACATCAAGCTTCCGCGGGAAAGAGTGCGGCTTAGCCGCTATGAAAATCACTGTCAATACATCGACGTATCCGACGACGGGCAGATAAGGGGCTTCTTCAGGGCAGAGAAACGAGAGCCAAGATCGGGAATACCAAGGCCTTGGGACACGATCGAAAATCAGCTCGTCATGAAGTTTACCATCGACACGACGCAGGACCCATGGGTCATCACGCGCAGCCAGATTGCGCCTGCTGAATGGAGCGAAGAGGATGATCCAGGAGTCGACCGAACTGGCGAGGGTATATTTTTTGATGGTACACGAGGGCGGTTGTGTTACCCTCGCCCGAGGGAGCCAAACAGACTCGTCGTCGCAGACATAGAGTAAAACCGTAACATCGTCCTCGCAGAAATCCAAAAGCTTTCATGATACATATGTACACAATGATACCCGCGTACAGCACAAACTAGACGCCGCAGCCCAGGATTCCCCACCCCTCCTACGTTTATGAGGTTTGTACGGTCTTCCAGGTGACATTGTTCCACTTCAAATCATTTCCTGTGCCGAGGGGGTTTTTGTTGGGACCCTCATTGGCTAGAACGACACATATGGATAAGTCTATGAACTGAGCGACGGAGCGCTTACCAAAGAACTACAGCATGCGACGGAGATGTCAGTGAAAAACTTGAGTAAAAGGTCCGAGACTTACAAATGCAGTGAAATCCTTTGCATTGACGCCATCGTAGAAAACAGCGTGATCACGGTACCATCTGACGGAGTGCGAGCCACCTTGGAGCGAATTGACAGACTTGTAGGTGAGACGTCCACGAACGTCTGTAGTGCCAATCAGTCCTGATTACACTGGATTGATTAGAATGATACACACTGAAAGATTCTTTATAAACCGGGTCATTTGTCCCGCAATTCAGGACGGCCTCCCTACCTTGTGACTTGCACGTGATGGTGATTTGCGTGGAATTGGCATTCTTCGCAGCAATTGCGGTGGCCGTGTTATAGTCTACCAATTTCCATTGACCTGTGCTACGTTTATCCACCAAGCCGGAGTCGCTGGCCCTATTATACTAGATGGTACATGATTTCAGCTTGTGAGGAAGAAAAAATTGAGTGAACTCACCAAATCATGGGCAAGGAACTACAAGGATAACATATCAGAGACCGCCAGTAAGCAAGGGAAACAGCGAACCTCGCCAAGCAATTCGGTCTGCGAGCCCGGTGCGTAG
>JBBPQH010000454.1:0-17087 GCA_038092475.1 Boletus tomentosulus | reverse complement strand
CTGCGACGATGCCCTACCCACACCCGGCGTGCCCATAGCCATGCATGTGGACCTGTGCTCACGCGTGCTGCTGTGGTAGCGTCGCACAGCACAGCAGCCTGGATCCAAAACGCGAAACATGGTGACTACGGCACGACAAGATGAACATGATGCCTTTGTCGTAACCTGGGGTCGCGGTCAATGACGAAGGCGAACACACGCGTGGGCTGAAGACGGTTAGGTTCACCGGTAACTGTTGTAGCAACCTTCCAGACAATTGGCTACGGTCTCCTTCGTGTTGGAAACCAGGCGTTCGCCAATTACGTAGACGCATCAACAACGAGGAGGACCCAAGTCATCTGCCCTGGCATGTTCAGTTGGGCTTCGTTCGCCCCTCGGGAGAGGTGCACATTGAGGACTCTGGCGAGTGGGGAGCGTACCCTGGTAAGTCGTTCATGCTTTTTTTGTCTTTTGTGCTTGAATTTTCCAGGGTGGCTGACACACGTCGAATCAGAACAGGCCAGGACAACCCGAGTACGCAGTACGTTCCCGAAATCTGGGACGGTGATCTCAGCGATCACGATGGTCCTTACAACGGCATCGAGATGGATTACGGAGAAGTATTCCCGCTACATTAGTAGTGGGTTTTAGGGTTGGAACGAAAAAAAAATCAATCGATTTTCGACTGCATCACGAAAGGCACCCGAGAATGTTCTGTGGGGAATACGCCCTGGAGCACTAGTACAACAGACGACAAGTGACATCGTCGCAATGGCGCATCCATTGGCGAGTTCATTGGATAAAAGAGTCAAAAGTCATGGGCAACAAGATTCGCGTCCGATGGCATTACTGTCACAATTCGAGGCTTGATTCGAGGTGCGATAAACATCTGCAAGTGTCACAATGTCCGACTCTCGTTCGTAAAAGACCTACAAATTCGCTGCCATGGCCTTGACCGCGGTCACCACTTCTCTCAGCTTTGCTTCTCCTTCGTCATTCAGAACATCAAAAGCCCATCTGTCCTCCGGAGCGATGTCGTTGACGACGTCGACATCCGCCATAATGAGCTTCGGCTGGAGGGCCCGGGTCTCGGTGGTGAAAGTGTAGACACAGAATTGGGTTCCGAAGGAGTTGATACCAACAAGCTTTGGCGTAGGGAGGGAGTCAGACGAGAATTCACGGAAGTGGTCACGCATCTCATCGTCGGCGAGGGCTCTGGCGGAGAGGTTCTTGAGAGAACCATACGGTTTGAGCACGACGAAGAAGATTGGCACACATCTTTTGCGGATGATGAAATGGACAGTGAAGTCCTGAGATCGGGGTGTTATTTGGTAGTGCTCCGAAGGGGGGAAGAGCTCAAACAGGAGGGTGTTGAAGGGCCCATGCCAGTCGCTGTCCTCTGTGGTGAAGCGGTCAACAAGTGAGAACTGTTCTGTGACGACTTCAGACCAAGGCATGTCTGAGAAGGAGTACGATAGATTAGAGGCGTTCGGAGTTTGAAGCTGGAAACTCTCGGCACGCATTGCCGCGTCGTCTCCCAATTCCCCACGATGTCAAGCAGATGGAGTCCCAGCAAGAAGAAGTACCGATTACAAGATCTCAAATCTGCTGGCTCACTGGGGTTGCAGAGTCGACTCAGCCGTTTTCCACACGTGTCCCCCGTACTCCGCCGGCGTCGTCCAATGTGTCCGGCGCACCCCACCGTCAGACTGACGGCGTCTGAAGACCACTGAAATGACATTCTCGTTGGACCAAGCACGAGAAAACTCATGGCAGGACGGACTCCATTGAGGAGGCGACTGTTTCAGTCAATAAGATACTTTCACGAACAGAGTCCGTGTTCGCGAAGGTTCAGCAGGGGACGGGACGGACCACATTAGTGAGGCAGTCGTCCTTGGTCGCCAAACACTGGATCGTTGCCCGGTCACCACATGCAATGGAGGTCACTCAGTCTACTCCAGGCATCGTTACAAGTATCTGGCAACCATGTACCTGTTGCAACGAGCGGCAATCCGTTCGGTCGCCGTACCCAAGGGGCTCATCACGCCATCTTTCTCGTCCAAATTTTGTCGCTCGCAAAGGAATAGTGACGCTCTGGTAACGACACACTCGGACCATTCAGAAGATTAGCACAAGCATTGTTGACCGTGATGACACATGTTCCAAATGTTGGAATGGGCCTTCGAGTGTTGTTAAGAATTGTGTGGCAGTCACAAGGTCTGAGGCCTGAGGGTCATAACGAGATTCTGGATTTTTGTGAAAGTGGCTGTTGGTAGTGAACTAGGTATATGTAATGTGAACCAAGCAAAAGGAATGTCATGATCGAATTTTGGGTTGATTGCCAGCTTGACCTCCCAGAAACGATTAGGGTCCGTGCGTAGAACACGAGGTGATCGTGCGGAACGTGATACGTTCCGATAAGGCAACATCTGGATACCAGTGTTGAGGAAACGGCCACGCGTTCTTTTTATCATTCCAACACCTAGGCAACTATGTCTCGCAAAGGGTTCCCGCAGGTCATGGATAGTAAGTACGTGAGTCAATGGGAGGGGAAATACTGACGAAAAGCAAAGGCTCATCCCGACCGTCTTCGAGTCGCAGTCGGCGGAGGGAAGAAACAGGTGAGAAAGGAGAGGTAACCAAAGATCAATAGTACTTGACAGGCAGTCAAGATGAAAGCGATTCCTCGAGAATCCTCCGGCGGACAGCGATCAAAATCGATGTTCCAAGTCCGGTATCGTCTGTCGTGTTCGTCGCAGATGGACAGCGCTTTGTGAGCGGTGAGAAGAACGGGAAGATTCGAAGTTGGCAAGTGGAAGATGGGGAAGAAGTGGGGACACCGACTGATATGGGGAGTGCCGTTCGCTGCATTGCAGTCTCACAAGATGGAAAGTGGGTCATTGCTGGATCAGAAAGTGGCCGAGTGACATTTTGGGATGCGGAGAGTCGCCAAAAAGAGCCAAAATATCTCACGTCCAAGACAGGCGTGAACTTGGTGGACATTTCATCGGACGGGACGAAAATCGCGATTGCAATGGATGACAAGACTGTCGAAGCCCGGTCACTCCCGGATGGCAAACGGCTGTGGGCCAAGGGAAGCGTCAACTTTCACACGGTTAAGTTTTCACCCGATGGGTTGCTCATCGTTTGTGCGACGTCACCCTCTCTTTACATCTACAATAGTCAGGATGGCAAACGCATCAACCGTACTCGAATCTCCGCCCGGTCCGTCGCCTGGACCAGCGACAGCAAGCAACTCTTTGCCTTGCCTTCCGATGGCAACATCTACTGTGTTGATGTATACACCGAGGTGACGCTCTCTAAATGGCCGATCCACAGTAATGATAGTCCCACATGCATCTCCCTCTCAAGCAACGGTACATTCATCGCAGCCAGCGCGAATTCGTCGGTTTCGTTCTGGGACACTTCTACCCACCAGCAAATCGGCTTCGTCATTCACCATCCTCATCCTGTCAACTCCATGGCCATCTCGTCAAACTTCGACCTTTTGATTAGTGGAGGTTCAATTATCGTATTGTGGGACCTGCACAGTGTCCTTGCCATTCCATACAGTGATCATCAAGTACGCGGATCTTCGATACTTTGCTCTCACTCTATTTAACAGCAACAGTCCGACATCCCCCTCAGAAGGACTGAAACACACCTTAAAGCAACAATCAAGGAGTTCCGTACCCAGCTCGTCGTCAGCCAGCGAGCAGCCAAACGGAGAGAAGATGGTCTGCGTGCAGATCTTTCGGTACAAAACTCCAAGTCTAGTGCGTTCGTTGTCGATTGCGACTCGAGCTTGCTTAATCATTTTTTGGCTATCCATGTTCATCAGTAGAACTCGAGAAAATCGTCAAGGAACTCCGCGCCGAACTTGCCGATGCGCAACAGAAACATGGTGCGTTCTTTGTCGATCCTTGTTTAAGCATTCCCAATCAGTTTTCGGTTATCAAGGAGAAGGGATAAAAAACCTCGAGACAACCACCCAACAATTCAGCACCAAACTTGTCGATTCCCAACAGGTCATTCATGCACACCGACAGAAACACAAATGTATATCACTGTATGCTGACGGTCATGTCATCGATGCTGCAAAGTCTCTCCTTGACATCACAAACTCCATAAACGACGACATAAAGTCTGATGCCATCATCATGGACTGGCTCTCTCGTGGGTTTCGTCGTCGTTGATCAGAAAAATGCGCTCAATCATTACTCTCAGGCTTTACGAATAAATGTGTCGCTGCCCTGGAGCGAATCGGAGATGAGGCCTCACGGGATGACGATGCACTTGCCGCCTACGCCACAGCACTGTCCCTCTGTCCATCAAGTCCGGACGCTCTCTTAAATAGGTGGGTAAGCAAAATGTCGCTTCATGGATCGATCAACGGGATACTGGATGGTGCCCGCGAGGTAAGCTTACGTGGCACCCTTACCATAAATGCTAATGTCCTTTCCATCAGCTGAAGCTTCCGAAACTTGCCATTTACCGTGCGATATGCGACGTTCTTGAAGCGGATGGTCGAGTTACGGAAGCAATCGGATGTTTTCGACAGATGCAGAGTGAGCTCGCACAAGCCACGGATGTTGGCAACGAGCGAGTGCAGTGGGAGTTCGGTGAGCGGTCACGGTGGAATACTGCCCGCCCTCGTCTGAACATCCAATACAGATTTTCAACGGCGATGCACAGAGAGGCTAGAAAAGCTCGCCGACGCAGCTTTCGACTCTCAGAACTACGATGAAGCTAACAGACACTACTCAACCATACTGTTGCTCGATCCACCAGATCGCATGGACACATTGCTCAAGAGAAGCAAAACACGAGCTATGATGAAATCGTGGGAAGACGCACTAAAGGATGCCGACGAGGTATGCTTTATCTCAGCGACGCAATCAATATCAGTAACATAGTTTCCAGGTGATCACACTCGACCCATCCTCTCATTTGGGCTACGAACAGAAACACGACGCATTACACGGGGCGACACATCATGCGGAAGCGGTTGCGGCCTTTGATATAATGTTATCGAAACTCGAAAATTCTCCCGACCCACGTGTTTGCGGTGAGCTATTTCATGGGCACCAGCAGTCATGTCGATTGATATGGAGTGTAGAACTTCGTTCGCGATACACCGATGCAAGACCTGCCATTCGGCATATCATCCACGCGACCATCTCTGGCATGCCACGAGTTCTCATCGACACTACCACGGGTCGGCTACTTGGCAAGACGCAGCAAGCCAAAGCATTCGAGGCACTTCCCGTTTTCAATGCACTTGTGTCGTCCATGACGAGAGCGGTAGATCAAGTCTGGATCCGGAGAGAGGTGAAGGAGTTCTACCGATACGTGATGTTCTCACACAGGTGGGAGGATGGTGAGCCGCTCTTCCAGCAAGTCGCGCATGTCGCGGTCTACACGCTGGAAGCGTCACGCGGAAACATCAAATTACAGACATTCTGCTCGCTCGCGCGTAAACTCGGGTTCCGGTGGGCGTGGAGTGATACATGCTGCATTGATAAAGAGAACAATGTAGTATTGCAAGAGTCGCTCGTCGCCATGTTTGCGTGGTATCGCGGATCATCCCTCACAATCATCCATCTTCTTGGCATCTCGTCGCTGTCAGAGGAACCCGATGGTGTGCAACGGAGCATCTGGAACACCCGAGTGTGGACATATCAGGAATATGTTGCAGCGCAGAGGGTCTTGTTCTATACCGAAGACTGGAAACCCTACCTCGGATTGACGCTCGAGAATCACAAAGAGTCATCTATCATTGTCAGGGAAATGGAGATGTCGCAAGTATCGTTGGAGCAGGTGGCTGTACTTCAACCTGGACTTGATAGAGTGCGGGAGAAATTGTTCCTGGCTTCGACGCGCGAAACGACACTCGTAGAAGACATTGCGTATTCGCTGCTCGGTATCCTCAACGCATCCATTCCAGTTATATATGGCGAGGGCACCCGTGCGGTCGGCCGCCTTTTGGAGTATGTGCTCACTGGATCGGGCGATGCCACAATTCTTGCTTGGACCGGGACCGCGAATGAATACAACAGTTGTCTACCCTTGAATCTGACAGCCTACAACCCACTGGTACCACCTCACATTCCACACATGGAGCCAACCGAGTTGGATCGCACAGTGACAGAGTTACGTGCATCCATTCCCGACCTTTCACTCGCTATCACGTTACACGACGAATTGAACAAGCTCCCATCGCCTGCCATTTCTTCTAGCCGACTCCGACTTGCCGGCATTCTTTCCCGTGTCACCAACGTCGGCATGTCAGGACCGGACATGCAGACATATTGTGCGACGACGGACTTGTTTGGTGCCATGGAGATCAAGACAGCAAGCAACTTGGCCACGATAAAAGGACTTTGCCTTGTTCATCCATGGATCCGACCCCTGCTCGACCAAGAGTTTTCGCGCGGTGGTGCTGAGCTTGACTTGACGACGCAAGCGCTCCGGTTGATCGCACGTCTACAGCAGCCGTTTGGGGCGCTCTTGTTCGAACAGGTCTCGCGCACAGAATATAAGCGAGTCGCAGCGGATAGCTTGATCATGGTTCAATTTCGTAAAGAGGTTTTGTTGACCGACTTGACAAACAATATCCGCACGATCGAAGTACTTTAGTCTCATGGACTTTTGGTCACGATTGTTTTATTTTTCAACGTTAACCCCCGCATTGCGATTGTAGATGATTTGTCTCCGGATGATCACGTTGTTTGGTACAGTTCCCTCGTGTTCTTGATGCTCAATCCCGCTTATCCTCGTCATTCCCTGGCCGTAAACTTGTCAGTTGGTAAGTTGATCATTCTCCTCACTGACGCTTCTATCTCGCGTCTTCATCGTCCTCGATTACATTCCGCTGAGCAACCTGTCCCTGGCGACATTGCGTCCATCACCGCTCATGGCCAAGCACTAATTGATGAGCCTGCGGCCACCTGGAGTGTGTCATGAGTCACAGAAACAGAGTCGAGTGATACTGAGAAATAGGTGCATGATCATGTAGTCGGATCACATCGTAGCCGGTTCCAAGGACGGAAGATTCGATGTTGGCGCGTGAAAGATAGGAAAGGGTGATGGGAACCAGAACTACACAAGGGGACACGAATTTACGTGCTGGAGGTGCCACCGAACGGGACGAACACTGCGACGGGATCAAACATGTCCTCGTCCGCCACAGTCGTCGACCAGGGGCCAACCCAATGCTCCACGGTCAAGTTTGCACCCGACAGCCGCCTGCCCGCGTCACCAGTGGAAAGTTGGGAACCCCAAGACTTGGTATATACACCGCCTTCTTTGCATCTACGACAGTTACAATGGCCACTTGCTCGTCGAGTTCAAAGTTCGTGCCAAGTCGCTTGCCTAGGTCAGCGATAGCAAACAACTCTTTGTTTCGACGGCAACGCTCGCTGTCTGCTGAGTTTAGGACGACGCTCTCTAAATGGCTTACTCATCCTGGATACATCTTTCTGTCAAGCAACGGCCCCCATTCATCGCAGGCACCGCGATTTTTATCGGTCTCTTTTTGGAACCACACACCAACAAATTAGCTCTGTCGTTTTGTATCTGTGCTCCTTGCATGGGGATAGTACAAAACACGTCCAATTCCTAGCTTTCGTCAAGCGATGAGCAAAGGGCTCAGCTCGTCAGTTGTGGTGCCAATACTCATTGCATAAATGATCCCAAGTTTAGATAGTAGGCTGTTATAGCCGTGTTCACTGCCTCCTGGTGATATATATCGCATCTGAGCTACCCTATTCCGTGACACGGCGCCTCCGCGCCATCCATCGCTGTCGACCGCTGTGCAGGCCGCGGCAATCCCGGAGGTCTCCACATGAAGCATGATATGTCTCCTGATAATGACATCGTTTGGTACAGTTAACTCGTGTTTTTTATGCCTAATCCCGCTTATCGTCGTCATTCCGTGGCCGTGCAACTTGTTAGTTGGTGAGTTGCTCAATCACCTCACTAACGCTTCTATCTCGCAGTGCCTTCGTCGTCACTGTCGTCCTCGATTGCATTCTGCTGAGCTACCCGTCCCTAGTGACATTGCAGCAATCACCCCGCTCGAGGTCAATCACCAATTGATGAGCCTGGACTGCGCTGAGGCGAACGCACGCGTGGGTTGTAGACGGTTAGGTTCACCGGCGACTGTTGTAGCGACCTTCCAGACAATCGGCTACGGTCTCCCTCGTGTGTTGGAAACCAGGTGTTCGCCAACTACGTAGACACCAACTTGCACTTGACCCACATCAACAACGAGGATCCAATTCCGATCTGCCCTGGCATGTTCTTGGGCTTCGTTCACCCCTCTGGAGAGAGGACTCGTGACTGACACACATTGAATCGGAACAGGCAAGGGCAACCCGAGCACGCAGTGTATCGTCGGCGACATTCCCGAAATCTGGGACGGCGATCTCACCGACCACGATTACAACGGCATCGAGATGGGCTGCTAAGCGTGAGGCTATGGATTACGGAGAAGTATTCCCGCTACGTTAGTAGTAGTGTTGGAACGAAAAAAAAATCAATCGATTTTCGCCTGCAGTTGGCTGGCTGTCGATCGCGAAAGGTGCCCGAGAATGTTCTGTGGGGGATAATACGCCGTGGAGCACTAGTACAGCAGACAATAAGTGACACCGTCTCAATGACGCATCCATTGGCGAGTTCATTGGGTGAAAGAGTCAAAAGTCGTGGGCAACAAGATTCGCGTCCGATGGCATTTTGGGGTAGGTTATAGAGCTAGACTTATTACAAAACAACCCATTTATGAATGTCATTGAATGATACTATTACTTACAATTCGAGGCTTGATTCGAGGTGTCATAAACATCTGCAAGTGTCACAATGTCCGACTCTCATTCCTAAAAGACCTATAAATTCGCCGCCATGGCCCTGATCGCGGTCACCACTTCTCTCAGCTTTGCTTCTCCTTCGTCATTCAGGACATCAAAAGCCGCATCTGTCCTCCGGAGCGATGTCGTTGACGACGTCGACATCCGCCATAATGAGCTTCGGCTGGAGGGCCCAGGTCTCGGTGGTGAAAGTGTAGACACAGAATTGGGTTCCGGAGGAGTTGATACCAACCTTGAAGCTTTGGCGTAGGGAGGGAGTCAGACGAGAATTCACGGAAGTGGTCACGCATCTGATCGTCGGCGAGGGCTCTGGTGGAGAGGTTCTTGAGAGAACCATACGGTTTGAGCACGACGAAGAAGATTGGCACACATCTTTTGCGGATGATGAAATGGACAGTGAAGTCCTGAGATCCTTTGACAGGCTTGTACTGGGGTGTTATTTGGTAGTGCTCCGAAGGGGGGAAGAGCTCAAACAGAAGGGCCCATACCACTGGTCGCTGTCCTCTGTGGTGAAGCGGTCAACAAGTGAGAACTGTTCTGTGACGGCTTCAGACCAAGGCATGTCTGTGTACCTTCTGATTAGCGGAGGGGAGTATGTACTAAGACGAAAAGAGTACAATACCTCTGAAAGTAAGTGGCAGTGAGCAACGTCGAGAGCAAGCTCGATATTGAGAGCCTTTGATTAATCAGTACCAGACTCTTACTAGTACCCAGTCGCCCGCCTCCCGCCCTCCGCCTGCCTCCCGCTGTTGCTTACTCTGCTTTCAAGTTTCTGTACCCTCTGTGCCCGCCGTGCCGTCCTCCTCGTCAGCCTCACGGTCAGCCTCAGCCTTGCGGTTAGCCACCTGCCCGGGACCTTATAAAGGTGTGTCCGCTTCCCACCTCTTGTCGTTGTGCAACGCTAACACACTTCCTTTCCCCCCGCCTCTGCCTACTCCCTCCACACGGTCTTGCTCCTGCTGGCATTGCTTCATGTACACCATTCCCGCCTTCCTGCTCCTCAAGCTCCCCTATCAGCCTTCCAAGTTGCAGTCAACCGTATACCCCTTTCGCCCATACAGACACCCCATCCGTTTCTCCTTTAGTGAGACAAGATGAAATCAAAAGGTTCTTATTTTGCGAGAAGAGCACTGAAATGACATTCGTATCAGGCAAAAAGCAGTTGTTTCGTTGCTCCCCACCTTGCTCCTCTTGCACCTCACACCAACGCCCATGACGGCGGGGGACGCCAGACGCTGGCGGAGTGCGGCGGTGTCATCGGCGACGGCGTATGAAGACCACCTCTTGTCAGTCAAAAAGTGGTTGTCTCGTTGGACCAAGGATGAGAAAACTCAGGACATGACGGACACCACTGGGGAGGTGACTGTTTTCAGTCAATAAGATGCATTCACGAACAGAGTCCGGGACGGGACGGTCCACATTAGCCGTCCTTGGTCGCCAAACACTGGATCGTTGCCCATTGCCCGGTCATTACATACGATACAGGTCGTTGAGTCTGCTCTCAGGCATCGTTACAAGCATCTGGTAACCATGTGCCCGTAGCAACGAGCGGGAGTCCATCCGGTCGCCGCACCCAAGAGGGCATCATCACGCCAACTTTCTCGTCCAAATTTTGTGGCTCGCAAAGGAATGGTGGGAATACATTTAGCAGGATGTTCTGGTTCGGAAGATTGGCACAAGTAATATTGTTGACCGTGATGAGACATGTTGCAACCCAAAGAGAGGCGAGCGTAGGATTTAGTCTATGCGTGAGAAGGAAAGCGTAGTGGACCAGCCTTCCTGCTTCTGTCCACTTTGCATCCCCAACAGCTGTAGCGCTCCGTTCTAGCGTAGTCCTAGTGAATCTTCGCACCTGCAAACATTCATCGGTCATCCTTCACATTTGTCCGACGCTGCTTCACTTGCTACTGTCGTTCGAGCTTAGCTGTTTCGCTGCACAGCCCATCCTCACAGCTCTCTGCCCGACAGTTTTCGAGTCCAGTTTCGGGCCGGAAAGAGCCTACGGCTTTTCGCCCACCCATTTCCCTACTATCCTAATCACACGTGTACACACTCCTTCTCGAATCCACTATACTTTCCCCTCTAGTCCACCTGAATATCAAACGCATAGAGAAACGACCACGGGTTCTTCTTTTTACCGTTCCAACACCTAGGCTACTATGTCTCGCGAAGGGTTCCCGCAGGGCAGGAATAGTAAGTACGTGAGTCAATGGCTGAGGGGAAATGCTGACAAGAAGCAAAGGCCCAGCCCGACCATCTCCAAGTACTAGCAGCCAGCAAAGCGAAACAAGAGGAAATGAAGGTGAGAAAGGAGAGGTAACCAAAGAGCAATGGTGACAGGTAGCTAAGATGAAAGCGAATCCTCGAGCATCCACAGGAAGCCGATCAAAATCGTCGTTCAAACTAAGATATCGTCTGTCGCGCTCCTTGCTGACGGACAGCAATTTCTGAGCGGTGACAACAATGGGAAGATTCGATGTTGGCAAGTCGAAGATGGGAAAGAAGCGGGGACACCAATTGATGCGGAGAGTTCTGTTCGCTGCATTGCGGCCTCACAAGATGGAAAGTGGATCGTTGCGGGGACGGAAAGTGGCGAAGTGTTCGTGTGGGATGCAAAGAGTCGCCAAAAGGTGAAGGAGTTCACACCTAGCGATAAAGGTGTAAACT
This sequence comes from Boletus tomentosulus, assembly GCA_038092475.1. Lineage (NCBI taxonomy): Eukaryota > Fungi > Basidiomycota > Agaricomycetes > Boletales > Boletaceae > Boletus > Boletus tomentosulus. The sequence goes on along the minus strand of JBBPQH010000454.1, from coordinate 5,574 downwards.
CGGTGGACATTTCATCGGATGGGACGATATTCGCGATTGCAACGGACGTCAAGGTCCAAGTCCGGTCACTCCCAGATGGCGAATGGTTGTGGGGCAGGAAGAACAAAGGCTGTCACACGGTCAAGTGTTCACCCAATGTGTACCTCATCGCTACTGGCGCTGAGAGTGGGGGGTCATCCATTCTGTCCATTTACAACAGTCAGGATGGCGGACTGCTTCGCAACACTCGAATCCGCACTCGGTCCGTCGCCTGGGCTAGCGACAGCAGGCAACTCTTTGTCTTGTCTTCCGATGGCAACATCTACTGTGTTGATGTATACTCTGGGGCGACACTCTCTAAATGGCCAATCCACATGAACAGGAGTCCCACATGCATCTCCCTCTCAAACAGTGGCACATTCATCGCAGCCTGCGCGAATTCATCGGTTTCGTTCTGGGACACTTTTACACACAAGCAAATTGGCTTCGTCCTTCACCATCCTCATTCTGTCAACTCCATGGCCATCTCCCCAAACTACGACCTTGTGGTCGCCGGAAACTCAACTATCGTATTGTGGGACTTGCTTAATGTCCTTTCCACTCCAAACAATCAAGTAAGTACATCCTCGGACTGCATTCCCGATTTACTCGTTAACCGCCACAGACACGGACCACAGGCTTTCAAATCCCTGAAACAGCCCTCAAAGATACAATCGGCAGGCTCCGTTCCCAGCTCGCCGACGCCAAACAGAAGGAAGATGCCCTGGATAAAACTGTCAAGTCACTGCGTGCAGATATTTCGGTACAGAACTCCAAGTCCAGTGCGTTCTTTGTCGATTCTGACTTGAGTTTACCTAATCATTTTTTCGGCTATCAACGTTCATCAGTGGATGTCGAGAAAACTGTCCAAGAACTCCGCGCAGAACTTGTCAATTCCCAACGGGTCAATCGTGCACACCGACAGAAACATGAATGCGAAACACTGTATGCCGACGGCCATGTCATTGATGCTGCAAAGTCTCTCCTCGACATCACAAAGTCCATAAACGACGACGTAAAATCTGATGCGATCATCATGGACTGGCTTTCTCGTGGGTTTCGTCGTCATTGATCAGAAAACCGCGCTCAATTACTACTCACAGATTTTACGCATAAATGCGTCGCTGCACTGGAACAAATGGGAGATGAGGCCTCACGGACCAGGAGAGATGATGATGCACTTGCCGCCTACGCCACAGCACTGTCCCTTCGTCCGAATACTTTCTTAAACAGGTGGGTAAGCACAATGTTGCTTCATGGATCGACCAACGAGATACTGGATGGTGCCAGCCAGGTAAGCTTACGTGGTACCATAATCATGAATGCTGATATCCTTTTCATCAGTTCAAGCTTCCGAAATTTGCCATTTACCGTGCGATCTGCGACGTTCTTGAAGCGGATGGTCAAGCAATCGGATGTTTTAGACAGATGCAGAGTGAGCTCGCACAAGCCACGGATGTCTCGCCTCCTCCGGTAACTGTCACTTCGGAGGAAGAGGAGTCGAGTTCTCCCGCGTCAGATACCTCCCACATGACGAATCCATGTGAGGAGGTTTCTCGATTCGTCGTTTACTGCCGGGAGAACAACATTCCATTTGTCTGCGAGAATTGTGGTGACGCAGCGCAGTACGTCAAGATTGACGGTAATTTTGAAACGGCTGCGTACCAAAAATGCGAAAACCACGCGAGGACTCGGGGTTTACTTCGTTTAAATACAAAGCCGCTCTGGGTTACTCAAATTCCAGACCTATAGGCGCGGACCCTTGCCTCGTCCAAGTAGAGATATCTAGGATAGTGGACGATGTATTCCTAGATCAAGATAAATTTCACCGTGGGCACCTGTGGTAACGGGTTTAATTTAAGGTATATATCCCTCAAGCCCGGTCCTTCCTTTTCCAACTACGCTCCGGCCACATCCCTCTCAACCAACACCTTCACCGCATCAAAAAATCACCGATGCCCACCTGCCCACACTGTCCCGACAAATGGGAAACTATCACACACTTTCTTATCTTCTGCCCGGCGCACGCGAAACACCGGACTCCTCTGAACGACAAACTGAAGTGGAAATCCAGAAACCTATCAACATTACTCGCTGAACCGAAAGGCATCAAACAAGTACTCATCTTCGCCCACGCAACCGGAAGATTCAAGAACTCGTTTGGTAACCTCAGCCCCCCCCCACGAACTTGCGCTAACATGACACTACCACAGCATCAAATGCCGTCCCCCATGAAATCTGATCACTGAGAGTACCCTCTCGCCCTCCGCTCAAAAGCATGACCCTGCACCCAGCCAAGCGCTCGGGTGACGGCCGAATCACATGGCTATTCCGCCATACACGGATCTCAACAGATCCCCTCAAGAGGACGGCCCACTCCTCCCACTGGCCCTGCGCCTAACCCCCATGTTTCCTTTCACCTTCCCCTCTTCTGTTATTATACGATACACGTACATAACCCATACTCATGAGCACATACCAACACAACGCCCACGGGCCCCACCTAAATCCAGATACGAATAGAGCGTCACACAGATTAGCTTAGAAGTACGATACACATCAGCGACATGTAAATGTCCGACAAGGAGTGAACGCCCCACTGGACAATAAAACGAGGACTTCAATTCGCCGTATCATCGACGCAACCATCTCCCCCATGCCACGTATGACGCAACAACGGGTCGCCTGAATGACAGAACACAGCAAGGAAAGGCATTCGAGGCACTTCATATCTTTAATGAACTCGTGTCGTCCATGACGAACAATGTGGACTATGCTTGGCGGATATGTGATGTTCTCGCACAAGTGGGAGCATGGCGAACCTCTTTTCCAGGAGGTCGAACGTGTCATGGTCTGCAAGCTAGAGGCGGCATGTGGAAACATCAAACTGCGTTCATTTTGCTCGCTCGTGCGTAAACTCGGGTTCCGATGGGCGTGGAGCGACACCTGCTGAATTGATAAAGAGAACGATGTAGTGCTGCAAGAGTTACTCGTCGTCGTGTTTGGGATCATCCCTCACAATTACCGACCTTGGTGTCTCGTCGCTGTCGGAGGAACCTGATGGTGTCCAACAGAGCATCTGGAATACGCGAATGTGGACATACCAGCAATGTGTTGCTGCGCAGAGGGCCCCATCCTACACAGAAGACTGGAGAGAGTCACGAGTTTGAACTACACAAGGGGACACGAATTTACGTGCCGACTGCTGGATGCGCCACTGGGCGGGACGAAAACTGCGACATGATCCAACCACAGTCGTCGACTGGCCAATCCAATGCTCCACGGTCAAGTTTGCACCGGACAACCGCCTCCTCGCCATCAACGGGAACCCCAAGACTTGGTACGACCGCTTCCTTCGCATCTACAGTTGCAATGGCCACTTCCTCGTAGAGTTCAAAGTCCGTGCCAAGTCCCTTGCCTGGGTCAGCGATAGCAAACAACCCTTTGCTTTGTGTGCCGACGGCAACGTTCACTGTCTGGATGTGTCGAGTTTGGGACGACGCTCTCTAAATGGCTTATTCATCCCAGACCCATCTTCAACCACCACAATTTTTTTCGGTCTCTTTTTGGGATCACACACCAATAAATTAGCTCCGTCGTTCGGTATCTGTGCCCCATGCGTGCGGGTAGCACAAAACACGTTCGATTCCTAGCTTTCGTCAAGCGATGAGCAAAAGGCTCGTCAGTTGTGGTGCCGATGTTGCATAGCGATCCCAATTTTAGACGGCTGGTCACCAGACTAATCCCAAGTTTAGATGCTGTTATTGCCGTGCTTGGTGTCGCAAAAACCTCGCAATCTCCTGGTGATATATATCGCATCTCAACTGTCCTATTCAGAGACACGGCGTAAGAAATCCACGTCAGTGAGAGTTTGACGAGGGATCGGTCTCCCAAGCACATATAGCACAGGCTCTTGCAAAGTCGAGAGTAAGTTATGGTGCCACACCGTTGGCTGCACCATCATGTCACCCCGTTTTCAGTATCGTTTGAATCCATTTCTGTCATTCATTTACTCGCCAATTGGTGCTTGGCCTCGCGCAGGGTGATGGACAATAGGGACTTGCTAGGATGCAATTGAGGATGATGAACCTCAGTAGCGTCAATGAAGGACGATGATCAACTTACCAAGTAACATCAATTCTCCTCCCGAGCGACTATGGTATTCTAAATTACAACTTTTGTACTTTGTCAGACCTTGAGACCACATTTAAAGATTGCCCATTGCGTTGTGAGAGCGTATCAAAAAGGCGGCCGCATCATCGAAGTTGCGGCCCAATCAACTTTTGCGTCCCTATCTAGACAAGCCATAGTTCGAGCGGGGCGGCGCGAATTCGAGCTTTCCATTCATAGATTCTCCCGTTCATGATGCTTGGTAGAGCGGAAGGACGCCAGTACGGCGAACGCGATTTCTCTGACGGTGCATGTTGGAAGTTGCAAGCGCGTGCGCAGCCACATAGCGGGCGATCGCACGGCGCCGAGGACTCGTATTTCTTTGTTCTACGGTAATGTCTACATTGATTCATTGTATTGATTCAGTCTTAGATGTATCCCTTGTTTATGCTCGTGCTCGAGCCGTCGTAGATCCGATTCGACCCGCGCTCGTGTCTTAGACCGAGCGCGCCCTTGTTTTGTCTTAAGTCTTGTCTCGACATAGTATTTAGTTCGACCTGTATGGCCAGACACCTCAGTCCGTTGTTACCGCACGACGACTGAGGTGAGCCACTTACTTGTGTATCGTTGCATACGCTGATCAAGCGCAGTACGCTGCCGCTTGACAGGTGAATATTATTAGTCCGTTGTTACCGCACGACGACTGAGTACGCTGCTGCTTGACAGCCGTCGTGCCATCTGCATCACTCGTAGCCTCTTATTAGAGAACGTGGGAAAGAGTGAGACCAAAGTTGTCGGGTTGAATGTTGGCGAAGAGCATTCCATGAAGGAGGATGTATACTATATGTCCTGTGTACTATAGTTGAATGAGATTCTTTTTTTGATTTCTACATTGTCTACATAAAAGTGTGAGTAGTACCAGTGTCAATGTGGCTACAGGAGTAACAGTACACTATGTAAGCTATGGTAGTACATGACATAAGCCATGTAACTATATAGTATCTGGTAGTTAAGATATGTGATGTGTTTACTACATAGCACTACAAGTGACTCATGGAGTCTACATAGTTGGCTGTTGACTACTATAGCACTTTTTTTTTTCAGATGTGGGTGGTATGGTCCTTACGTTTCCGATAATTGTCTTGCTTACTTACGGAGTTAAAGGTACTCGCCCTATTATTATTGTCGTCGTAGTTTTGGGTATGCCCTGTACGTACCCGGTCAATGTATCCCGGAATAAAGACATTGTGCCGCTAGGCGTATTTATTGAAGAGACAAGGTTCCTCCCGAGGGGCAGCTATGTCAATTTTCTCTTCGATTTTTCATTCCTCTGGAACGAATGATACCGATCCTGAAGAGTTTCCTTTAGTTCCTGTAAACTCGAGTACCTTCACCCCGTTCCACTTCATGGACCCCGCCACTGTTCCAGAGGCAGAAATGTCTAGC
>JBBPQH010000453.1:0-17100 GCA_038092475.1 Boletus tomentosulus | reverse complement strand
TGGATTTGTAGATAATTTCAATTATTCTTGCTAATTTCAATATTTCCTGTAATATCAACTATTTGCTAGAATTCTTTGAAAATATCACCTATTTCTAGGAAATATCCCAGGAAGGGTTTTCCTGATGTTCTTTCCCGTGTGACTCCCGGAAAAATGATGAAATGCTAGCAATCCAGCCTTCATTTTGAGCGAACCTGGTTGGTCGCCCTTTGCAATCCAGTGTGCTGTCACAGCAAGGTACGGCCGCAAGTTTTCATCAGTCCAAATATCGCTCATGAATGAAATCTGTCCTTCAGCCTTCTGTAGCAAATATTAGTGAGATAGTTCACCTAGGAGAGTAACAGCGACCCACAGCGAGATCGGCCTTGAGGACAAGAAAATAGCGTACCCATGCCTCGACAACGAGTTCATGCATCTTCATTTGGTGAGGGATCTGAGAGTCTTTCAGCTCTGGGCGGAGGAGGAGAAGTAAACGCCTGAATTCTGGGCATTCGACCACACTAATAGACTATTTGAATAGCTTAGTACTGAACATATCCGACAATTATGATAGCGTACCTGATCGTCTGCAGTGATAAATTGCAGCAAATACTGGTGAAACGCTGCAAGTGAGAATGGTGGTAACCTGCTCTCCAGAGTGGCACATCCGGATGGCAAGGGAGATGAATCGCCTTGACATAGAGGAGGGAGTGATTGAATCGAGGAATTCGGTCGGCTGAGAGCTTGGCGAAGTGTTTGGAAGCTATAGCCTACAGCAACAGCTGATTTGACGGTCTCAAGCCAGACTGTCCAGCTCTTCTTCTCAGCCTGCTCTAGGTAGACATCAAGATGGAATTTTTCAATGTGAGCGCGTTTCGAGGTGTTCGATGTTTTGGAGCCATACGAGAATTTTTGGTCATGGGGGAATTGTGTTGGGTCTTGGTCTTTCATTTTTCTGGGATAGTCAGAATGGTTGTGTGGTATTAATGTGATGACTCACTGGCATACAGTACATGAAGTATGTTCGCCCTTCCGCTTTGGAAAGAAAAACGTGACATCTGCAGACGATGCCGATGTCTGCTGGGAAGGCTGCGTCATCATTAGTGGGTCGGTGTTCATGACCGTAGTTGAACGCAAGTCGTCGGCATAGAGGTTGCCCTGGGCCCTGGGAACTGTCGGCTCTTCGGTCTCCTCGCCGTCTGAATCGGCGCTAACATTATTCAGGTCGAAGTTTTCTTCTGATTCTACAGCGTCCTGGGCATTGAGAGGTGGGGGAACTGTATCAATAGCACCAAGCCTAGTCCCAGATTCGCGAAAGCGGATAGGAAGACAATGAGAGCGACCGTGACGTGGCCTAGCCAGGGCTTCTCCTGTGGGTCCAGTTTCAGGCACCACAGACTGAGAATTGGCCGGAGGGTCGTCCGTGATGTCAGGGGATTGGTTACACCGAGCTCTTGCAGTCCGTGGAGCCATCTTTTGGAGTCGTTAGCTTCAAGAGATGTCAAAGATGCGGCTGACCTTTTATGCTGTCGGTGCCCCAGTGTGATAGAGTGTGACGATCGAGCGACGAGCATCCACGCCTGCAAAGACGTCAGCGCTAAACAACTTAGTACATACCATCCATGTGGAGCAGGTGATGTGCCAATTAGATTGGAAGAAAAGTGCATACATTGCATAGTGGGGCATGCTTCAAATACACGATGCATGAAAGCGATTATGTGAGGCGAAAGAAAACTAACCAATGCATGGAGAATATTACTCAAGTTTGCCGAGACCGCTTCGGACCATCTCCTGACCCTTCGCTTTGCCCAACATCAACCGCACGGTGACCACATTTTATGCCACGGAATGACTTGGAAAACCAAGTATTGTATCGGCGGTGACTCGTCACTTTCATACCTTTCACAATGTCACGATTGAATGAGTCCAACGAGACAGGAAGCTGTGTCGTGTGTGAATGCAGGGGAGTGAGGTTGACGGAATTGTTTGACGTTTCATGGATAAGTGTTTCACAGAATACGATTAGCGAGCGTTTTACGTCACTTAGGCCCTTAAGCAGCATGGCCTCGACACGGTCCCAGCCATCGTTGGTGGGTGAAGTCTGAAATATGTCAGTATGGATAGCTGATCAAGATTGTCGGGACACTTGCACACGACGCGTAGTAGTCTCCGGGTTCAATGTCAACATCCAAGTAATCGGAACCAGGACTCTTGACCCACACATGATAAGTGACGTCTTTGACTGAGCACCAGGTGTGCCCACCAACTACGATCGGCTGAAATGGGGAGCTACTCCCAGACGAGTCCGACACGGGAATAGGGTGTGTGTTAGATGCAAAGCTGTGCCCAACAAACGCAGTAAAATTGAGTGGCTGTGTATCCTGCGACAGGGTCTTCCATGTGTCACTCTTAGGCACCAGGCTTCTATACGAAGGATCTTCCCGGATCTTGATTAAAATCGCCATACACATGGAGGGAAATGCCGTAGCTAGCGCTCTGAGCTCGTTCTGAGCACTTTCAAAGGACTGTGAAAACACAATCTGAGGGTAACATCCGGAACAATCGTGTTCGCGTCAGCTTCCATCCACTTGTTGTGATGGATTTGGGCCAAGACAAGTTCCTTGGGAAATGGTAAAAACAACCCCTGGTGCATGAGTATCTCATCCACAGTCCGTATCGCAGTTTCATGGAGGTCAGTTGGCTACTTCGTAATAAACAAATCAATGCCGTCAAAGTAGGAGAAGCTAGTCAAAGTTGGTCAAATTCAAGGACGGAACTGCGGTAGAAGTAATTACCGTGGCTTTCCAATTACCCTTGACAACCGAGAAAATGTTTGCTTGATGAGGTCAAATTGTTCAGATGAAACTTGTAGTTCCTAATGCGAACAGTGCAAATTTAGCAAACCGTTGAAGCTGCACTTAGACACTTTCACCACTTCACTTACCAAGAGTTCGAGGCCCTCTTTGTGGCCCTTGTACAGTTGGGAGACAATCTCTATTACACCATTGCATGATTCTGAGGTCGTATATGAGAAAGACTATCAACATGTGGATGTAGTACTTACTGAGTTCCTGAAGGGATACTGCATCTAGCATATTCGCTAGAAGGCTGACTGAATCTGTGTCAACCGTCGCTTCGATGGCAACTTGCGGTGTCGACATGGTACTGGAAACTATGCTGCCTTTGTCTTTCAACATGGACTTCGGTGCTACGATAGCATCGGTACGAGATCTTGGTGAGCTGCTGCGATGGTCAACACTAATACCTATGAAGCTCCATGAGGTAGAGTAACTGCCAATGGTAATGACAGACGACATGGGGTCGTCAGTGATGTTGTCAGATGAAGGGAGTTGAATGTGATGAGGAGCAGGAGCAGGAGGCGCTGGGGAGACACAGCAAAACCATTTCTCACCTGTTTCAGAATGGACCTGCAGTGCGCTTCCTGTCCAATCATGAGCTTGAGAACCAGCGGTCATATCAACGTTTATCCGCCGACAGTCTGATATGAACATAAGGGCTATACATCGCTGAGTGAAACAGAAGCAGCGAATGGCAGATGCTGGGAAAGTCAGACCAAGATAGTACCATAAGCTCCAACGCCGTGGTGCCCACGGCTCCCAACTTCCAAGTCCCTTGTAGCTGAGCGCCGAGCGCTCATCGCTGTCACAGCACCCAGTGCCTTCAAAAGCCTCCAGGACCAAAGAACTAAAGCACTCACTCATTTTCCAACCTCTCTACTGAGTTCCAGACACTTTAATTGCCACTCTGGAGTCTGGATGCAACCAATGGACTTTGAGTCACTGGGTTTTCCAACAAACCATGAGCCCAAAGACAAGCAACAGATTCCTCACCGGATTGATGGTAGGTATAGAATTGAGGGCCCTCTTGGGGCAGGGTCATTTGGTACAGTGTTTCCAACTTTGTGATAATTTTTAGGTTTTTGTTGACTGAACTTTGTAGCGGCTGTTTACAAAGTATTCAACATCATTGACCACCGCACTTATGCGATCAAGTTAGAGCACATTACCAATCAATCTTCGTCGTCTGTGGAGTTAGAGTTTCGCATTCTCAAAAGAATGAATGAGGACGCACCAGTTGGCATTCCTCACGTCCATTGGTTCGGCCAAGAAGTAAGCTTTGATGTGCTTGTACTTGACCTTTTGGGTCCCTCGCTACAACATCTGGTGGAACAACGGAAGAAACTTGACAATGTTACCATCCAGTACATTGGTGATCAACTCGTCAGTAAAAATATTACTTTGAAACTCACTCTCGTTGAACATTCGCTTTCAGTTGACACGCCTCCAGTATATTCATTCCTGTGGATACGTGCACTGTGATATACAACCGCAGAATATCCTCATGGGAAACGACTCCCCCCCAACCATTTTTCTCATTGATTTCGGACTGTCTAAACCTTACTGCGACCATGCAACCGGCAAGCATGTACCCTTTCATCCGAGATGCGGCCTCACCGGAACCCCGGTGTTTACCTCCATCAACAGTCACCTGGGAGGTGAACTAAGTCATCGTGACGATCTCGAGTCACTTATATACATGCTTATTTATCTTCTATCCGGATCTCTGCCTTGGTTACAGAAGCAGGCTCGCCGTCAAAGAAACCTCAAGTTGCCAACAGTGCTCGAGTACAAGCAAACAACAGCTGTCGAGGAACTCTGCAACCAGTGCAATTTCCCCGAACTATCTCAATTGCTTCTATATTCCTGCATGCTCTCCTTTTCAGATACCCCGGATTACAACTATATGTGCTCTCTACTCTGTGTTGCTGTTCCTCAGCCAGTTAACGGAACTCAGTCAACCCAGCATCAGTTGATCATCACGCAAGACCTTCGCGAGGATGGCCATGCGCAACCCGATAGCAGTAGACTTACAGGAGCTACTGTGCCAATGTTCTCTCCTTGTGCACGTCGTCGAGCCTGTATGGGCCTCACCGTTCTTGACTCGGTTGGTCAGCCAACACTCATCCAGGGGGGCTCAGATGTAACTTGAGACTTGTTCGTGCGAACCTGCACCCTTTATCCTACTGTTGTCTTTACGGTTGGGACTCTTTGGTACTATGCGTATTTACTTACATCTATGACCATGTTGTACTTCTAAGTATTATCTATGAGAATTTTGTATGTGCAGTCATCATTTAGTTTATGGAATCCGGTCTCACATATAGTCATCGCGACTGTTCTCGACGTGTTGGGGTCGTGGTCGCGCCCTCAATGCATCAGCATTGTCATCTGCCTTGTTGTCCCAGTCCCACGGCATCGTATCCTCCCATCATGCCCTCCTCGTCCTCGTTGCATTGACAGAGCCATTGGTCGTTGATGGCTGGGGGGCGTGCAGGTAGTGTGAGACGAGTGGGGGCATGAGTGCAGGATATAGGCACAAGTGTCGTCGTCGTGTCCCCACCATCTATGTGGGTGCGGTTGCGCACTCGCCGGCGTCGTGATGTTGGTGTCAGGTCAACAGCACCACAGCGCATGCGGCAGTGGGCGTTCAGGTGGTGTGATGGGGGTGTGCGGTTGCGCGCCCATCCTTGTTGTCGTTACCTCGCGGGCATTGGCAGAGGTGGAGTGTGGGGTGCCAATCAGATGAGCCGTCTCATTGACGGGTGGAGGGGACGGGTGGGCGAATGGGGGCAGGGTGCACACATTGGCATTGTTGTCCATTGTCGCCCATGTTCGAGCGTTGTGATCAGGTGGACTCAGATCAGTGTGATGGTGGGACTGGACCTGCGGCAGGAAAAATTGACTGTTAGCCAAGTCAAGCCACAGAGTTGCGGCTAGCTCAGCCGAGTCAAGCTGTAAGTGATTTGTCAGCTTGGCAAATGGTGGCTTGGCTAATCTACTGCTCAGCTACAGCTCAAGTTGGCCATTAGGCGAAGCCGCAGCAACACTACTCTGTCATGTGCATGCAAACACAAGATGAACATCTTGGGCAACTGTCCATCTTGATGGTAAGTAATAATGAGGATGACCTGTTTTCGTTAGAACTTGATAATGTTCGTCTTCGACTATCGAAAATGGTCAGAGGCTCTCAGACACCCAACGGACAATTACGGCACTATACAAAGTTGATCATCATCATCATTACACATCAAAGTGTGTTGACATACCGGGTCTCCTCTCGGGTATGTGCCCGATGCGAGTAAGTCACTTTGCCTGTCTGTTCAAATGCTAATTTGATTGACCCATCCTTCAGGGTCCCCTTTCTGAGTGCCTTGCGCACTTTGGTGCTGTCTTTCAATGCCTCATCGGCAGTACTCACGATCTGAGCACCCCAACAACTTTTAGCGTGCTTCCTCAAGTTGCCTGTAGACTTCGCATCCTTCTTGTCCAGGTACCAACAGATTGTTGTGCCACAGCCACGTGCACCACATATAAAGTCATGGGCATGCCAGCCATTGACCTCAACAACCTGTGGCTTTGGTTCAAAGAAGCCATATACAGATGCACGCCAATCTTTCATCAGTCGCTCTGTACACAAATGTAAGTGAAGTATTATTGCCACTGTTCAAGGTACTCACCGAGCTCTTCTCCAGGGGTCTGAGGTGTGTTTTCAACGGACTCATTGTCTGTGTCCGAGATGATGATCTGGGCTTGGCTACCAGACTTGCCATTGGTCATGGACCTTGTGGTTGCAGTTACCCGTGCACTGGGTGCATCCTGCCTGTTCTGGGTATGTGTCGTCACTGATCCAGTGATGGTGCTGACTGTGCAGCATTGTTTTTTCCCAGTGTTAGAAGCTTCATTGTCGGATTCATCCGAGGAATCTCCTGAGGTTGTTTCCTCTTCTTCGACAATGACAGACTTGTCAGTTGCTCCTCAAGAGCAGCACGGGCCTTTGCTGTCTTTTTTGAGACTTGCTTGCTAGTCTCGGACATGTCTTGTCTACAGTCTGGCATGGAGGGAAGTGAAGTGTTGGAGTTTGCCGGCGTTGATCTGTGTGTACATACTCAAGGTTGATGGCTCTTAAATACAAATCACATGTTCATACATTGAGCCACAGGTACGGGTAGTTAAGGCACGGGTCCCTAGCATGTGATTTACATCCCCACACCCTGACCTGTTTAGGACCCGCACCCTGACCCATGTGGGTTACCCATACCCCTGCTCTAGCCTAGGTGGGATCTGAAAATCTACCGCAACAAAAGTCGATACAAGACACATTTACAGAGTACATCTACGCACTCCCCATGAAGAGAAATGCGGTGATTTCCCTAGCTACGGTGCAGGTAGCCTGTGAAGAATCCGAAGCCGAGCTACTTGAAGCATACAGTGCGGCGCAACTAGAACATATTTGTGATATCCACTACTTTGCAGATGACCCGAAATCAGCATTGGGTAAATATTTCAGCACGGTTTCCACCGTTCGCCTTAATCCGTTGGAGTCATAGGCCATACCGGTAAGAATGTGTTCCTGAACCCTCGCAAATCATATTTATTGAATTTCAAAAGCAACGATGAGCTAGCCTATGTTGTGACATTTGACGGACAACCTCCTCTCCTCTCTCCTCTCTCCAAACTATTTTGTCCCATCCACAGGATATGTGGATATTTAACACATAAAATATCACCAGAATGGTGTATTTTCATATTATTTGACCCCAAAAATCACTGCATTTTGACAGGTTTGTTGAAATGCAGGTTTTTAGAGGTATGAAAGTCAGTCCTCCAGAAGACTGGTTACAACCAGTCTTCAACTAGTCTTTTGAACTGTCAAATTTTTGAAAAATGAAAAGACTGCAATCAGAGCTTAAATTTCTCACAAAGTTCCAAGCCTCTAAAATAGCACAGAAATAACTTGAGCATAGCCCCAGTATAGCCCAAATAAATATCACTATTGTCATTTCACCAATTTTTTTTTTTACACAACACACAATGTCTCTTTGTCCAATATGCACTATATCACATTTTTGTGTATTTAAAATGTTTCCCATGTGGCTGTCACATTTCATCAGAGTGTGTATGATTATACCAAGTCCAGTAATACTGTTATATTATCATTTTACCACTTTTTTTCAGGTTACACATCATACAATGTCTCTTTTTGTCAGATATGTTCTATATGACATTTTGTGTATTTGGAATGTTTCTCATATTGTTGTATCATTTTACAGATGTGTATATAGATATACTAAGTCCAAACACAGTTGTATAGTAATTTTACTGTGTTCTTGAAGCCTTTAGTTTACTCAATGCTTTTATGTGAACTAAAGCTAAGGTAGAGACCGCACAGTTCCAACCAACGTCATGTGCTGTGACACAATGTGACAAGACGGTAAAGATATGTCAGTGGCTGAGTCAGTGCTGTGGTATATACAAAATAGGAAGTGTTTCGGTGGCCTACTATGGAGAGCTTTAGTATGAATATACAACAATAGAATTATAAACAAACTATAGAATGGGAGAAATGAAGATATTAAGTAATAAGTTTCTCATCTAGTGTCTTAAGAATGCTCTTGGGAAGCATACAATGTCCATGATACTTCTTGCAAGCCCAAGCAGCCTGCCGGCCATTTAATCCCTTGTGATATGCATCAATAAATTGAGATGATCGATTAGCAAACCTAGCAGCATGGCAAGAAACTCCGTTAGAACAACTTGAATATGCAAAGATCACAACTCATCGTCAAATACTTTCAAGGGGAACAGAATCCAGTGCTTTAATGATGTTCCGCTCCATATCTGAGGATTTGAATGTTGGTGGATATTGACGGTAAAGCTGCTTCGCAAACCCCCAACACTTTTCAATAAAATTAATTTCACAGTGAAATTTCAGAAGAATCAAGCATCCAAAGCCATGTGACAAGCAAAGAGATTCAAGAAGGGAAGGGATAAAAGCAAAGTCTGGTTGGTTGAACAGGATTCTGCGGCAGCAGCAATCTGTTGCTCCTTCCTTACATTTAAAGTCCTTGCATTGAGCCTTTAGCTTGTCAGTATTCGCAAATCCACGTTCCTTCAATATCTGTACCATTCCCTTGAATTTTCCTGTGTGGCCATGTCCCTCAGGGAAATACAGCGGCTGTGGTGTTCCATCAGCAAGGCAACCATCAGACATCGGAACCTTCTTTTTGAGTGGCTTTCCATTTGGCCCATAAACAATATTTCCTGCATTGTCCTTCATTACTGCATCAACCCCCTACTCTTGAATCTTTTTTGGCATATGACGAGCAGAAAGAGCATCCTCAGCACGCTTGAGATGGGTGGGAGCATTATCAAAGACAAACATGTGGTCATGATGAGGATAGTGAGCCTGGAGGAGATCAATGGCCTTGCCTGTCTTTGCGAGAATATCATCGCAGGTGTAGTAACCATCCCATCCTTTCCCTGGTCGGAAAATAACTCATGTGGATTTGGTTCCGTCTAGTGATTTACACCATCCATGCTTGGGTGAGATAAAGTCTGAGACCATGATTGATTCCCCTTCCCCCTTTGGCTAAGGTTCTGCCCCTGCATCAATATGCACCTATCCCGAGCATCGACAATCATTGGCATAAAAGGTGGATTCATCATGGCACCATGCTATTACTGGATGGGTGCCTGGGGGTAACTCTGTTTTCTCCTCAGTTACACCATCGTGCAACCACTGTTGCATGTGCACCTCACTCACCTTCCATTTCGGAATGAAAACGGTCTGCCAATAATCAACAATGTCTGCGCATTCATGGCCATCAACGTATTGACCACGGTGATTGCGCTGCCACCAATAACCTAGTTTGTGCATCCAGTGTTTGGCAGTGGTGAGAGAAATGTATTTTTTAAGCCCAAATTGTTCTTGAACCTCACTATCTGACAGGTATTGGATGAGATCGCCAGCCTTGACAAATTTACCAACAACTTGAAGGTGAAGATTAAGCTCTGCAGCAAGGTCTTCATCATCGATCTTTGATGTTTTCCAATCTCCATAATGGTCAAATGGATGGTCCTCCCGATCAATGATGTACGTTTTTGACCATGAACACAGATTGCATGCAAATGACTTTCCTTTCATTACAGTCTGTGCTGTTGTCAATGATGCTGACATCCAATGTGGGGACTGGATTCCTCGTGCCTCAGCTGTCCTCGTTAAATCACAGAACATCCACAGGAAGGTCTTTATCCATTCTAACCTCTCCCGCAGGACTGGCGAGAAGCTGGACCAATTATGACCAATCCTGGAGTTGCGAGTAGGCTTTAGCAGCTGCTTTATATCTCCCAATGCTACTTCTGCAGCTTCGACTGTGGGTGGTAAGCACAGCATGATGCTGTAGTCCCATTCCTGTGTGCTACTGCCTTCTGACTCTCCCTGTCCAGTCGCAGTGTCAAAATTTGCACCACCATTCAACTCGGAGCCTTGAGAGTCGCTAGCATTGGAGCTTGATATAGGATCAGTCTCACCTATTATAAGTCCGGTGGCTGTCACTATGCTATCATCTGGTGTGGCCTTGATGTTGTGACTGAGGGTTCCACCAGTACGGTTCTGCATCCACTTGGAAGAATCTGACTCAGAGTCACAGGTATGTATAGAAAGGGAATTGCCAGTGACATCAAGGACGTCTGAGGTGTGTACTTCTTGATTTAATTCGTTCTCAACATTACTCGCATTGATCCTACTGGTGCTAGTATTCTTCGAGTGGCAGCTGAAGACGGTTGATAGACGTTATGGTGAGTGCGCTGAACGCAATGCATGGTGAGTCGGTGACAACAACTCATATTCAAGTCCCAAGTCTCTGGTCCATCAACCCACACTTTCTTCTGTGCATGCTGGCCCAGATTTGCGGTCCTGATATCGGTGCATCATTTGTGGCGTCCCATTCTCCATGCGGATGCTGTGACATGGACACAAAATTGCCAAGGCCGAAAGAAATGGTAAGATGGTTTCCCATGTTTTTCACAGCATCTAACTTCAATTTCTTTAATATCAATTCAGCATTCCATCTTCATTCAAAAACAGAACCTTTAGAATCTCTGTATACATATTAACTCTCAAGTGTAGGTACTAGTATCCTCAATATCGTACTCTATGGCTTGATTTTGAATATACACCCTTTTGTCACACTTTATCATGCTTTTGCATGTGACGTTGGTTGGAACTATGTGGTCCCTACCTTAGTGATTGTGAGATTGAGAACATGAGTAAGACATGGCAGGCAAAGAAAGTTTGGATTGAATTTGTAAACATTGTGTTTGTGATGAGTTCACTCAATTACATCACATGCAGTATCATTGTTGCTTGTGTTGTTGGCAGTAAGACAAAACAGCTAAAAATTGACCCAAAATAAAACATACAGTGTAAACAGAGCTATGACATATGATGTACCTTTGAAGACATTGAGGACAATATACTGACGTGCTCACACAGCTTGATGAAGTGATGCATGAGGTTTTTTTCCTATGTGAGATCCAGAAAGACAACAGAAGGCAATGATTCTTGACTGAAGCTCCTACTTTGCTGCTCCACTGGATAGCACATTGTTGGCATGAATCTAGTATGTAGTGATTCAAATGAAACTCATCTTTGTCTGTTTGACTGACCACATATCCATGGTAGTTGAAACCCATCCAATCACTGGGGACTAATAAGATGTTAGACATGGTAGGTTGAAATATAGTGTAAGGAGTCAATGTTCTTATCTGTCGCCAGTGTGACATGTCTGTTGTACAACATATGCATGGTATGTGATCTAGATGATCACATGCAGTCAATTATATTATAGTATATATATTATGTTATCTACCTTATAACAGGTAAAGGCCATCAGTAGGATGGTCAACTTACATCTTACCCTTTACTACTCACATCAATCTTACGATGGTAATCATCTATGGTGTGATTTAAGTATTGAGGCATACCAACCTTTTACTTTTTTGTTGAACATCATAACATTGATATGAGTTGCACAGTGACCCACACTCAAACTTGCAGTACTGTGGTGAAGATGCCATCAGAGAGGGTAACCCCCTCAAACGACAAGCAAGTTTGTCAGAATAAATCCAAAGGACAAAGGAAGGCACTACCACCTGTTGAGAGAGATTCCTGAATTCCCCATGGAGAATTCAAGAATCCTGAGACGATGAGGTTGCTCACAGAGTATTCTGTCCTAGAGGTAATGAGCCAGCTCATTGAAGGGACTTTCAATGGTACAGCATACAATGACTTGTATGAGGACCCAGTGCTCCCTGGAGGACACCTGGGAACTTTGGAAAGAGACCCAGAGCCTGACTCCCACAGAGTTCCTGGCTGACGTACCTGGTTGTCCAGAGTACCTAAACTGAGACCCAAATGTGATCATGTGTCACATCATCCAGCAGAATACAGCTGAACATGCAGCTAAGAACCAAAGATCAAATGGTCTCCCTAGAAACAAGAGGCAAGGAAAACCACCCCTTGTGCATGATTATTCACAACTGCATGACCAGGGCAAAGGATATCCAAATCAACCCAGAGGTAGAGAAACTCCACAAGGTCCACCTTCACCAGGCCCCCCTGGAGATGATGATGACAATCAGGAAGAAAGTGACTTGGATGACAATCAAGGACATGGTCAGCAGCCAAGCACCACTCCTAGACCTGGAAAGATCAATCACCAATATCTCAGGGGATATACCCCTGGAAACATCCAATACATAGATGTGATACAGGAGTGTTATGCTTACAGGATATATGACATGGTCGGCAAGCTGTTCGGCCAAGTTGGACTAGAACTGAAGGTGATGAACCTGCTGCAACCTAGCAAATATGGTGGTCAGGACGACCTGGAGAAGTTCGACGACTGGCTCAGCCAATTGCTGAAATATTTCTGTATGTTCAAGATTGTGGGATGTGCTCACAACGATGATCACATGTTGTATACTGGAATGTACCTCGAGGGCATGGCTGCCAAATGGTACGACCAGGAGGTGGAGTCATCTGACTGACAAATCCAGGACTGGAACTTTGAGATACTCATTTGTGAGATGTTCAAACACTTCATGCATGAAGCCTCCATGCAGAATGTGGCTGACCAGTTCGATCAAATGCAGTATGACCCTGTACAGGGAGCACTAGTGTTTTATAACAACCTGAAACACTGGGCGCAGCATGATCTAACCTCCCGATGACTATTCATTCAGAAGGAAATTCCTTCGCAGGTTACCCCATACAATAATAAAGTTGGTGTTCAAGGTGAGAGGAATCTCTGCTGAACACTTGACAATCAAGGAAATCCTCGAAGAAGTGAGGCAAATGGAAACAGCTCAAAAGGCCATTACCCTACTGTAAAGTTTGGTTATCGCCCTTGTTGTCCTCAAGATCACTTGTGTGAGATGAACTGTGTAGGATTCACGCTATGAAATATAGAGGTTCAAATTGTAAGAACAATGGGCCCATCGCTAGGCAGGCCCAAGTATTTTATACTACGAAGGGTGCATGTGATACTGAGTATCACATGCACCCGTACATCAAATATACAACTTGGGATGTATAGCCTCTTACACCCTCCCCATGTAGAGGCGGTGACGGCTCGAAATAAAAACAAGTAAAATAAAACTTAAATGAAACACATTGAAGGAAATAAAATACGCGTCCGAGGCTAGATGTGTGGTAACCCAGGGAGGAACCTACACATGATGTGCCTTGTTCACATCGGTGCAGGTCCTTCAGGGAGTTCCCCGTCTTCAGATGCCACATGCATCACCACATTGCCGCCCGTAGCTGGTGCGAACGTAAGGTCATAGCGCATGACCACATCGCTGAAGCGTTGCAAAAGGATGGGGTCATGCCCGTCACTAACCGCGAGTTCAACAGGAGGGATATCCTCTAGAGGCACACCCCTTTCATATGCCTCTTGTTTACACCATTCGAACGTGCGCCCAAGAGTTCTCAACTTGTAGTGACACGTCAAGTCTCGTTGTATCGGCTGATACATCCCGGCAGTCTCGGGATTGCTGAACCCGCTGTTGGCGTCGATGCGATCGACCATGTCTCGGGCAACATCAGCAAATCATAACTTAGCTGTGCAGTGCCTCACAGCACTCCAGTGTGTTACAGTTGTCACAGTGTGACAGAAAGGTCCCCCCCTGTGC
Organism: Boletus tomentosulus; assembly: GCA_038092475.1. Taxonomy (NCBI): domain Eukaryota; kingdom Fungi; phylum Basidiomycota; class Agaricomycetes; order Boletales; family Boletaceae; genus Boletus; species Boletus tomentosulus. Next base: position 3,064 of record JBBPQH010000453.1, on the reverse strand, counting down.
ACATTTAGTACAGTGCACACAGGACTGTACAGATTTACCTAATCTGTACAGTTTTGGTACAGTGCGCACAGATTAGGTAATCTGTGCAGTCCGTGCAGAACTGCCACCCTCTGTGATCAATGTGTGTCCCCATACAATTTCTGTAGTATCTATACAGTTCACCTAATCACTCTTTTTTTTCTGGTAGTAAAATCACGTATATTAAAATTTTGTACTGTAATCTACATACAAAATACTATCGCTACAGCTTCCTTGTCATATCCTCATTGTCATGGTCATGTCTATGTCCTTAATGCGTCGTCATCATCCCCTCGTCGTCATCCCCTCATTGTCATTGTCATCTCCTCGTCGTCGTCCTGCCAGTTGTGGGCATGGTTGCATCCTCCTCGTCCCCTCGTCCCCTCGTTGTGGTCGCATTGTGGTTGTGGACGTGGTCGCGTCCACTTCCTTGATGCGCCGTCGTCGTTGTCCCCTCATTGTGGTTGTCGTCCCCCCATCCTCGTCGCATCCTCATCCTGATTGTGGGCGTGGTTGCGTCCTCCTCCTCGTCCTGGTTGTGTCGTGGTCGCGGACATGGTTGCGTCCCTGTCCTCATTGCATCCGGGTGCGATCCATTGTTGTCCCGACGGTTGGGGAGGGCATGGAGGTGGCGTCGTCGTCGTGTCGTTGATGGCGCTGGACCATCGACGACATTGCAACATCATTGTCGTTGTCATGTCCCCAACCCTTGCCTTTGCCGTGGCCATGTTGCGTGAGATGGTGCGGTCGCGCACGAGTCGTCGTCCCAACGGCTGGGAAGGACGTGGAGGTGACATCATCGTTGTCATTGTCCCAATGGCTAGGGTGGTGGTGGTGGTGGCACAGTCGTCGTCGTCGTCCCAACGGCTGGGGAGGGCGTGGAGGTGGCGGGGTCATTGTCATTGTCATCCCAAAGGCTAGAGAGGGCGTGGAGGTCGTGTCGTCGTCGCCGTCATGTTGTTGATGGCGCTGGGCCATCGACGACATCACGTCGTCATCATCATCTCAATGGTTAGGGAGGTGGTGGTGGCATGGTTGTTGTTGTTGTTGTTGTCTCAACGGCTGGGGAGGGTGTGGATGTGGTGGGGTCATCTTGGGCTCCTCGACGTCACAGGAGAGAGTGGAGGTGGTTAGTGTTTTAAAGTCCGGTCCGGTCCGGTTTTTCATCCGAATCCGAGGCAACCGGACTGAAACCGGTTTTCTGAATCCTTGAATCCGATGCAACCGGACTGAAACTAATAGCAACTGATCCTAAATGGTCCACCTATCGGTTGCCAACCGGTTGCAGCCGGTCCATTGAACAACCGGTTTTTTAACCCCTAAAACATCGGATTCATGTCAGGACTCACGAATCCAATGTCAATCTGATGCGAATCCGATATTTTAGAGGTTATAATATTTTACCCAGGTGAGTTTCCACACCTACATATGCTGCATATATGCTATATGTCATATTGAGGTGCTTTCTAGTGTTAAATAAACATACTTTATCCATGAAAACATCAGATTCATGTCCGGATTCACTCAATATTGACCAATCCGGGTTAGTAAAAGTGTATCCACCAGTCTTTCAAAAGACTGGTTGCAACCAGTTACCAACCGGTCTTGCCAATCCCCTGAATCCGAAGCAACCGGACTGATGGATTTCTCAAATCCGATGGACCGCAACCGCAGTCCGGTCCGGTTACCGGTCTTTAATCCAGTCCGAGACCAGACTTTAAAACACTAGAGGTGGTGGGTAGTCTGTTGAACGAGCCGTTGGGCTTGTTAATATTGGGTGGTGACTTGGGGTAGTTGTGGAGTGGCTTGGGTGGCCTAGTAGGTGCGTCCACTGTCGTGCGTTTGTGATGTCTGTGCTGACTTGTGTCATCTTCAGCTAGCGGTCACATTTCGACTCATTTCGAGTCACAGCGTGTGCCGCTTGTTGTGCCATCCATCCGGCACCCAATCCCATCGAATCCGACGCCATTGTCTATTGAATACTCTGTAGGAACTCAGTAAACACTAGTATTAGTTGTGTGTAGCTAGACATACCTGTAGGAACTCAGTAAACACTAGAGAACCTACAGTAGCGAGGAAATTCTAAGTACGCTCTACAATTAAGTAAGCAGTGGCTGTACCAGCACACCAAATATATCCAACACTCCCCCTCAAGCATGAGTCTGGCAAGATGAGGTGCTTGCCCAAAGAAAGAAGGGTAAATCTATAGTAGAAATAGAATGAATACCTAAATGCAAAGTATTCCATGGGTCTGTAGTCCGTGTGATGTGTCCGTTGAGGTCGTGTCGTGCTGCACTGGCATAGTTGCCCGATTTGGTAAGTCGCGGCTCGGCTATGCGTGACTGACTGCAGGTGCGCGCGCACGTCGTCCTCGATCTGTGCACCATTGCAGAGGTTCTGTGGTGGGTCTGGGACATTCCCCAGTCTCTCTGGCATGTGTCCAATGCGCCCGATTCGCCCGATTTGGCCTCGACGTGGCTGCGTGCGGTGGTGAGTCCATCCGTGTGATTGCATGTGGCTGACTCTCGTAGGTCGCGACTTGAGCTGTCGCCGTCGTTCTAGTGGCCTCAAATAATCGGGAGGCGACTTGGGGTAGTTGTGTAGTGGCTTGGGTGGCCTAGGTGTGTTCATCGTTGCGCGTTTGTGATGTGCGTGCTGACTCGCGTCGTCTTCAGCTAGCAGTCGCGTTTTGAGCCGTTTCGACTCGCAGCGTGTGCCGCTCGTTGCGCCATCCATCCGGCACCTTCCTACACCGTATCCGACTCCATCCGCATCATCCCGACGCTCCCAAACGCTTCCGATGCGTTCCAACTTGATCCGCTCGCCCAACTGGCCTAGTGGCCCTGGACTTCAACTCCACGCGCTCAGATCGACGTCCCAGTCGTTTCCGTCGTGTACACGACCTATCCCATCGTATTCGACGCATCTGCCGTCGTTCCCGCGGTCCCAATCACCTCCGTCGTCTCCAAATTCGATCTGGTCGCCCAACTCGCCTAGTGGGCCTGGACCTCGACTCTGCGCATTCGGATCGACCTGGCGCTCGTTA
>JBBPQH010000452.1:0-17114 GCA_038092475.1 Boletus tomentosulus | reverse complement strand
CGAAGGATGGAAGACAGTAGGCCACACTCACGGAAGCGAGTTGGTAGACGATCAAGCGCTCAGGCAAGAATATGGCGGAGCAAAGTGAACACGAAAGAAAACTTAGAAGACGCAGAAATGGGTCGAGAACGGTAGGTAATTCAGATAGAGGGGAACAGGCAAATTGTAGGGCGAGTGGGAACAGTGGCAGGGCAACGTTGATGAAGGTAGCGTGCAAGTTAGTAGTATCACAGCCATCTAAACTTTAAATTTATTAAAGTCCATAGGGATCATGGCTCCTACCCGACGTCGGCGCAAACATTCAGATGCGAGCGAACCCCATGAACGTGTCATACTTACTCTGCCCGTAGCACCGGAGCGAATGCGATCAGCCTCTGCGAATACCACTGGCCCTCGATCGACGTGGTTCTGTAGTTTCTTCGACTTCTTTCCTTGCTGATCATAGGCTCCACATGGTGGCACATGAATACGGTGGCGATAACATGAAGCGTAGCGGGCTGATAATCCAGATTGACATGGTGCCAGGCGAGCCATGAACGTAGGGATATCATGTTTGCGTGAGGTACCGTTTGTCAAGAGTTGCAACTTTGACCTCCTCACATCCCTGTCTCACTCGACCCCCGTCGGCGGCGCCCTTGGCGTCCCGTTAGGCCAGAAGGGCCATCCGTCTGCCCACGTCCCTCTCCAGTCACACTCATGCAGTAACCATTCAAAGCGTCCTCTCGCCCGCCTCGTGTTACTTTGAGCGCCCCTCCAAAACGTCCTCGGCTTTTCGCCCATCCCTTTGCGCGCGCCTCGCAGTGGGTCGCCCTGTCCATTTCGCAACACACACGGGACATTGGATTCTCGGTCGCCGTCACGAAGCGGCCCAACCCGATCCATCTGCGATTGCAAGATTGGGTACGCCAAGCGGCGATGAGTACTAGGTTTGGCAAGCTCTAATCCCAGCAGGCCGCCGAATATTCGCGACATCCGCCCCAGGCAACGGCTACTGCCTCGCAAACGCGACCACGTCCCGCCTCAGCTGCTTCAGCTGTTGCGCCCCGACCTTGCCCGTCGCCGCGCGCACGAAATCCTTGAGCAACTTGGATCCCGCCTCCTTTTGCAGTACGAGCGCGAGCTGCACCGCGCGGTGCAGATACTCAGCGACCTGCTCCACGTCTTTTTCGACCATGTCACGCGAGGTGAGCGCAGATGTGCCGAGGCGAATCCCTCCCGGCGTCTGCGCCGACGCGTCCCCGGAAACTGCGTTTTCTAGTCAGGCGCGAGTATGTCAACAACGACTCGTAGAGGGGCACGCACTGTTAATGGTGATGCCGAGCAGGTCGCATACTTTTTCGACCTTGCTCCCCGTCAGACCGAGGGGGCGGAGGTCCCACAATACGAGGTGGTTGTCCGTCCCACCCGTCTGCAGCTTGTAGCCGTGTTTTACAAGGGCGTCGGCGAGCGTCTGGGCATTCTTGATCACCTGGTGGGCGTAGTCCTTCGACGCAGGCTGGGACACCTGGAGAAACGCCGTCGCGACCGAGGCGATCGCCTGCAAGGCACATTAGGTTGGCGGTACGATGCCATGGCATGGACAAACGTGGTTGTGAGCCTGGCAAGTCGGAAAGACAGCCTCGTTCACTTTCTCCTCAAGATCCTTCCCGTCCCTTCTGAAAAAGATCAATCCTGCCTGAAACCCAACCAATTCCCAAGTCGCGCACGGAGCGCGTCGTGGTTGGTGGTGACAATATCACAATACTCAAACTTTGGGACTGTTCAACTCCTGCGCGGTAATCAATCCGCTTGTGTGGGCAATGTCGGCCATCAGATAGATCCCCACACAAAACTAGACAGATATAATAATACAAAACGAGTGTTACCGGACAATGTTGAATGCCCATCCGTCATCCGCTTGACCGTTGAATCTTGGACTGCGTGCGGACCCTCTAATCCTCCTCAATCCCAGCAGGCTGCCGAATATTCGCGACATCCGCCCCAGGCAACGGCCACTGCCTCGCAAACGCAACCACGTCCCGCCTCAGCTCCTTCACTTGTTGCGCCCCAACTTTGCCCTCGGCCGGCGTCGTCGCCGCGCGCACGAAATCCTTGAGCAGCTTGGATCCCGCCTCCTTTTGCAGTACGAGCGCGAGCTGCACCGCACGGTGCAGATACTCGGCGACCTGCTCCACGTCTTTTTCGACCATGTCACGCGAGGTGAGTGCAGATGTGCCGAGCCGAATCCCTCCCGGCGTCTGCGCCGACGCATCCCCGGAAACTGCGTTTTCTAGCCAGGCATGAGTATGTCAACAACGACTCGCAGAGAGGGGCACACACTGTTGATCGTGATGCCAAGCAGGTCGCATACTTTTTCGACCTTGCTCCCCGTCAGACCGAGGGGGCGGAGGTCCCACAATACGAGATGGTTGTCCGTCCCACCCGTCTGCAGCTTGTAGCCGTGTTTTACGAGCGTGTCGGCGAGCGTCTGGGCATTCTTAATCACCTGGCGGGCGTAGTCCTTAAACTCGGGTTGGGACACTTGAAGAAGCGCCGTTGCGACCGAGGCGATTGCCTGCAAGCCACATTAGGTTGGGGTACGATGGCATAGCATGTACGAACATGGTTGTGAGGGCCACCCTGGCAAGCCGGAAAGACAGCATCGTTCACCCGCTTCTCAAGATCCTTGTATTTCTCTCCGTCCCTTCTGAAAAAGATCAATCCCGCTCTCGGGCCCCGGAGCGTCTTGTGCCTGAAACCCAATCAATCCGCAAGTCTCGCATGGAGCGTGGGTACGCACGTCGTGGTGGTGACAACATCACAATACTCAAAGGGGCTGTTCAACTCTTGCGCGGCAATCAATCCGCTTGTGTGGGCAATGTCGGCCATCAGATAGGCACCCTCTTTGTCGCATATCGCCTTGAGCTTTGCATAGTCCCAGTCCCGCGGGTACGCAGAGGCACCGCAGATGATCAAGCGCGGCTTGAAAATCTTGGCCTGCTTGTCCAGCGCGGTATAGTCGATGAGCTGCGTCGCTGGGTCGAGACCGTAGGGGAACGACTGAAAGTAAATGGACGACGCCGTCATTTTTTTCTTGGCGGTCTATATGGGGGTGAGACGCCGGAACATGCAACAAGCGTGCGACGTACGTAGTAGCCGTGGGTGAGGTGTCCACCGTCGGGCAGACCGAGTCCCATGAGTCTGTCCTGGGGCTGAATCAAGGCCGTCAGCGCTGCAAAGCTGCAAACCCGTCAGTCGACGCCACCAGACACCCCAACGGGACCCACTTGGCAGTCTAGATGCGCAACATCAGCCGGACGGATCCTGCACGGGCACACACGGACTCACGCTTCCAGAATATGGCTGGACGTTGACGCCCCATTTTTCGGGATCGAGGTGGAAGGCTTGCAAGGCCCGCTTGCGGCAGAGGTTCTCGAGCTCGTCGATCCATTCGTTGCCACCGTAGTAGCGTGCCCCGGGGAGACCCTCTGAGTACTTGTTGGTCAAGATGGAGCCGTTGGCCTCGATCGCGGCACGGCTGGTCAGGTTCTGTTGGAGAGTTTGAGCGCGTGAAAGGGTGCAAGAGAGAGACGGACCTCTGATGCGATGAGTTCAAGACCAGAATACTGTCTCCATGTTTCCTTGTCGATGATGTTTTGCACTTGGGGATCGCTCTCCGATAGAGAAGCGTACAAAATCTTGTTCTAGTACTGGGTTAGAGCAAACAGACACCTAGGGATCACGGCTACACACGAAAGCTGGAGTGTTTGCGCTGGCCATGGAGCGTATTCTAGTAAAGCGTTGGAGGGTGGGACGAACAAGGAAACGAGAGCAGTGCAACATTTGGTGTCAAGTTAAATTTTGTGGCTACGGATAAGCCCGAACGACGACGCATCGCTCTAAATAGGGCCTCGTTATCATCGCCTAGATCCAAACCACCTCCGATTACGTTTGGCTTCGATGCGCCTCATCACCTCTTGCTCAATTTCCTCCTCGCTGTCCTTGACCCCCATCGTGTACCACACCACGCTCAACATGCCGATAACAGCCGTGAGTACACATCTACGGCACATTAGACAACGCTTTCAGCAATACCCCAAAGTACCCACCCAGTCATGGCCAGAATCCCCTTTGGCAACCAACCCAGTTTCTGCGGCCATGGTCCCAAGGGCAACCCGGACAGATCCGTCGCAGAGGCATGGCCAGCTGCGTTGCCGGATTGAGGCACACCCAGCGCTGCGCATTGTTCGTACAGTGATGATGGGACTCGTCCCACGGCTCTCTGCTGCAACTCAAGCGGCGCTTCGATGAACTGCACTGCAAGACCAGCCTCAAGATGCCATTCGATGTGACCTAATAGCTAAATGTGGATAGCCATCCCACGAGCGTGATCGGTGACTTACAGTGGAAAAGCCAAGCTCCAGGGTTATCCGCAACGACCCGAAGGGTGACGGATGAGCCAGTTGGGATGGTGACGGTGTCGCGGCGCATGGGATTGGCTTGCCCTTCGATCAACGGAGGGTTCAGTGTAGGGTCCGTCGAATTGAATTGTTGGGCACGATGTACGATCTGAAACTTGTGGCCGTGCAGGTGGCTGAGACATCAAGATCAATATCGACATGGTTGGAAAGAAATGCATCGCACAATGGATGTGATGCCACGTCTGAATTGTTGACGACGATATCAACGACATCAAGATGATTGAGCAAGATGCTGTACGGTCCATATGCCTCTTGGACCGTTGCATTCTCGCCAAGGGTGATGGCGGACACGATACTAGGTACAATGGGAGAGTTGTAGACGTAACCATTGAGTGTGGCACGGTTTGTGCCGTCATCCATGGTTTGGAACATGGCGACCAACTGAACTGTCTTTGAGGCTATAGGTTGCGGGATGACCTCTACGGGGACGAGCGCGGTATCGTTGATCATGTCATAGTTTTGTACGGGACCTAGGTCAGTGGGGTTTTGTCCAGTGGCATATGTGATTGAAGCGGTAAGATCTGCGAGTGCATGTGAGTGGATGATTGGGAACTATCCGAGTGTACAGACTTGTTTGCAGTGTCGCGGGAACCTTGTCAAACATGGTAGTATCCATGTTGGCGTGAATGGCCCAGTTCGACGAAGAATCGTTCCTGGCCTGAACGAGGACAGAGTAGCGTTGTGCGACAGCGATGCTCAGCATGTCTGTCGGGTATTCCTGTACGTCTGTCTATATGGGTGTCGGTCAGGTTGAGGGGTCGACGGGGAGGGGGACCTACACCGTCGGCTTCGATGATGCTCATCTGATGGCCATCGATCCAAAAGTAGAATGGGGTGAATGCGCCGACATTGATGATTCTGAGACGATAGGTGCGGCCAGACACAAATGGCAAGGTTGCGTTTTCGTTGAAACCTACAGCAGATGCAGGTGAACTAGACTGTATGGGGGGCAAGTAGGAAGCATTTTGGGCAAAGTAGATCAAGCCGGAATCTAAACAATTATGGGGTCATCAAAATGACGTGGCGAGCGGAGATGATTGATTACCTGGTATGGGTTCATTTCCAATGGGGTTTGACATACTGATATAGCCTGTTAACAATTCAGCGTGTTCTTGGTGATACCAGTCGCCGATTATGACGGTGAACTCCTCGTCATACTGGTAAGTCTCGTTGGAGGGATGCAGTACGAGGGGAGTACGGAGTCCGTCGACATATTGGCCCTGTGGAAGGTGAGTTGCGTAGAGACCGTGTGGGAATGGCGTACGTATGAGTGAGCGTGGGCCCAATAGGTGCCGTGCTGACCGGAAGAGTTGACTGGGATGAGGTAGTCAAATGTCTGTCCGGGTGGCACACCGCTGTGGACAATATGAGCGAAGATTGTAAGGACAGAGATGACATTACCACTGGGATACTTGGAGTGCGCCGTCCATCCAGCTGGTTGAATTAAAATACATGCCATGGTGGTGGAGTGTCGTTGGCACGTCGATTTTATTGGTGAGATGAATTAACAGCTCGTCAGATGTGGTCACATCGATCGGTGGTGGTCTGTAAAAAGTTGAGAAGAGCGCATATCTGACACGGACAGGACATACGGCCAAGTATTGTTGATACCGATAACACGCCGTTGGAATTGTCCGTCTGGGTTGGCGTCGTCGACGTACGTGACATCCCACCAGAGTTCCACAGCAAAGACAGACTGGGCGAGTGCGAGAAGAGAAAACAGCAGCATTGGGATCCGAAGCTCGTCCGACGGGGTCCGATTTTATCTGATAAAATTTTCGTCGGACGATGTGCCTTAATAATCAGATAAGATTCAGGGTCAATCAGATAAAGCCCGTCTAGTCGGACTCTGTCAGCATGGCCAATCTCTTTTCCGTCTCCATCTTCTTCGTCGTCTTCCGCGAGGCGCTCGAGGCTTGCCTCATCGTCTCCGTCCTCCTCAGCCTCGTCGACCAGCTCTTTCAAAAGGATGCCTCACCCGCCTCCACCGTCGACGACAGCAACGTCGCACTCGTCTCACCACGCGTCCTCAGAAAACTCAAGTTACAGGCATGACACCCAACTCTGCATATATATCCACCTCACTCTATCTCAGGTCCTTTTTGGTGCACTCGTTGGCCTGGCCATTGCCATTGCCATCGGTGCCGCCTTCATCGCTATCTGGTTCACCCAGGCAAAAAATCTCTGGTCCACCTCCGAACAGCTATGGGAAGGTATGCATCGCCACATTCCCCTGATCTCCCTTACCCCTTTCAGGCGTATTCGAGCTTATTGCTGCCCTCATGATCTTTGCCATGGGTGTCACCATGGTTAAAATGGAGAACGCTCGCACAAAATGGCGCATAAAACTCCAAAACGCGTTCAACAACCAACGCAAGTACTCTCCACCACAACGCCGTCTCCCTAATCCCCTCCCACAGAACACGATCGCGGCGCAAAAACCAGCAGATGGATCCTCTTCATTCTTCCCTTCATCACCGTCCTTCGGGAAGGCAAGTCCCTTGTCCACTCGCAAAGTCGTGCCTGACGTTCTTCCAGGTCTAGAGGCAGTCGTCTTTGTCGGCGGTGTCTCTCTCGCACAACCTGCCACCTCTATCCCCATTGCCGCCATCGTCGGCATCATCAGTGGCATCATATGCGGCGTCCTCGTATACCAATTCGCCAGCCGAACAAGCAAGTATCATGTTTCCCCTCCAACGACGCTCACTCATCGCACTCACAGCCTTTAAAATATTCCTCATCATCATGACCAACTTTTTGTTGCTCATCGGTGCTGGCCTCTTCTCGAAAGCTGTTTGGGCATTCCAAGAAAACGCGTACATGCATCTCGTCGGCTCCTTTTCAGACGACACAGGCGGAACTGGTCCCGGGTCCTACGACGTCCGAGGGAATGTCTGGCACCTCAATTGTTGTGCACGTTCCTCGGGCGGCTGGTCCATCTTTTACGCCATCTTTGGTTGGGAAAACAGCGCGACACGTAAGATTTCTTGCGCACCCTTGTCACCTCGCTGATCGCGTCACCAGTGGGTTCCGTACTCTCCTACGTGTTTTACTGGCTCGCCGTCATCGCCGTCCTCGTGTACTACAAATTCAGAGAGGTAAGCACTGCCTCGCTCCCTCGTGCGTTGGCTAAAGGATTTCGCAGGGGCGTACCACAATTTTCGGATGGGAGTCAGCAAACGGCAAACGGAGGCGCGAACTGCGTGAGGCCAAAACCACAGAGAACCACAACGAGATTCCGGCCGACCTCAAGGCGTAGGGGTCACACAAACTATTCGATATATCATTTTCATGTAAAAAGACCCTGGAATGGTCAACCTAGTCTACACAATCAAGATTAAGATTAGTGGTATACAAGATACAAAAATGATATACACTTGTGAGGGAAATGTCATGCAAGAAAAAAAACAAGGTATCCGAGTGATTTCCAAGATGCCTAAACCGATAGATCGAGCTTGAACAGGCAGTAGAGCAACGTTGCGCTCTGACACACGGGGCATTCCGATTTTGCAACCACCGCCCGCGTGATACACCTGCCACAAGATAAGCCTCGTTCGGCGTGCAGAGACGCGACGCACCGTTTACAAAATAAGTGTCCGCAAATGGTCGCCGTCATATCCTCACAAGGATCCCGGAAACAGATCCGGCAATGCAGACGGTAGGCCGTGGTCGCGCCTGCCCCAGTCCCAGTCCCGCGTCCGATATCCAACGACTCGAGCGACGACTCGGACGGCAACCGCAACGGCCGCCCACTCGTCGCGACCAAGACCGCTCGGTTTTCCTTCACATACTCTGGGATCACATCCGCCGAGACAAACACGACCGAGTTCTCGTCCGACGTCGCGCTGCCCAACGTCAGATCCATCGCTGCCAGTGTCAAGCGGACGTACCTCTCGGAAAACGACGCCGAGCTGGCGGACGACCCAGGCGAAGACGTTTGTGTGTCGTTGCAGATACTCTGGTTGGTGTGCAAACGACTGGTGTTACTCCCGTGTTCCGAGGGCGTTGGCGAGGGCGAGGCATATTCTTGTACATCTGCATCAAACGACGCCCCTTGGATGACCTCGGTAACGTGTTCCGCCTCGCATGATGCTGGTGGCTGAGGCGGTGCATCGATAGATTCCACGTACAGCGTCTCCTGTTCGTCACGCGGACCAAGACCACTTCCTACAACGGACGCCGTGGGCGTGCGATCAAGCTCTTCCAAAAGTTCCAGCGGATTCGTGTCCCGGTCCACTCCGAGGGGAGGCCCTTCAGAAGCACCCGGCTGATGGTATGAAACCCGTGAGCACCATGCCAAGCACTTCGTCATCTCACTCACGTCAACCTTCACGTTGTCATCGATGGTATCGGTGTCAATCTCCGCAGTGGCGTGCACACGCTTAACGTGCTGGATAAAGGGTCAGAAGCAAGTATAGCTCCATGGGTAGGATCAAACCTCGTCTAAATCGGCCCCATCTTTCTGGCCTAGGCCGCACACGAGACACGTCGCATGCGTGGGCGAGTCTCTGTAATGCGACTCGAGATCGTTCAGCTCGACGACGGCGCCGTCGCAGTCCCAGCAGACCACGACTGGGTGGTCCGATGCCACATGCTGATGACGAGACTCGACATCAGCCATCACCGGGACAGTCGTGAAACGCACCATACTAAGGGACATGTCGTTGGCAAACGACGCGTGGCACTTGCCACACGTCGGGTGCGTGAGCAGATGTTCGTCCATCATCTCGGCCGAGCAGCACCGAAGGAGGCAGAACTCGCACGTGGGCCCGGGGCCATCGAGATGTTTCTGAAGCGACGGCTCGTCGTCGAATTTACTGAAGCATACCGAGCAGTGGGGCTGGACCCTCATAACTGTGCGGGGTGTGCAGACATGATTCCGAAGTGCCTCCTCTGTTTCAAAGAGCACGAAGCAAGGTGGACACTGGAAAACAATGTCGCGATGACTTGAAGAGTCATCCTGGTGATTAGAGACAAAATTATCTGCGTCATCAGATACGGGCTTGTCTGTGTTTGATGAGACGGAAGACGTGCGTCGGCGTGGCGAGCAGGGACAAGCGTCAGACGGCGCGATGCAACTCTCCTCACCATTTGCATCTGTGGACAATTCACTGAGAGAGTAAAACATTTCTTCGTCCACCGTTGAATGTGACAAACAAGATGAGGAAGTGGTCGACTCTTGTCCGTCGTCTGTGGACTCTTCCTCGGTAGTGTCCATCGACTGTGGTGGGTCCACCGACGTGAAACCATTCCGTAGAGGTGGTTGATCAGATGATACCGACGTGGGGCGCTCGACGTGGTTGGTAGGGTTAGAATCACAGGACGGCTCGTGTTCATCCTTGGCGCCCTGGGTCGAAAACTTTGACGAACAATGACCGCACTGGATATGCGGTGTCTGCCAAACGGCTGCCCACTGAGGGTAGTGTTTGGCCTTTGTGTGCGCCCAGCACGCCCAATCGCTGAAAAACAAACGATCGCAATACAGACATTTGATCCTCGCTTGGTGACTGGCATCTTCATGTTGCTGACAAGCATCCTCGGAGGTAAATTTGCGATCACAAAAGTCACATTCAAAGGTAGGATGTTTGTCCTTCTCGTGCGCGTCTCGGCCGTCCTTGGTCGTGAATTCACTGTCGCAGTAGTGACATTCGTACCTCGGATGTTGGGCGTCTTCATGCTGCTGCCGAGCAACCTCGGAGCTGAATTCGCTGTCACAGTGGTGACATGCGAATGTGGGGTGCTTGGCATTTTGATGCGCCAAGCGGCCCTCGTCTGTGGCAAATTCCCGATCACATAATTCGCATTCGAACGTGGGTGCATGTGTGGTTTGTTCGTGCCACAACCGACCGACCTCCGTCGTGAACTCCCGAATGCAGTAGCGGCATTTAAAGGCGGGATGCTTGTCCAACGTGTGCTGCTCGAGGCCTTGTTGGGAGGAGAAGCCCTTGTCACACTTTCCACAACAATGAGGCCCGTGCCACCTCCGAGACTTGTGCTGTGGAGCGGAACGGGTGAACACCAAACGATCAAAAAGACTCGACACTGACCATTAGGAGGTCCTCATCGTCCTTGAAGTTAAGACCGGGACACAGGGAGCAGGTGAGCATTGTTGTGCGATCCCAAGTATCCTTCGTTCGCAGCCATGATCCTTATATAGACCAAGTTGCTGTAGATGGCTGTGATACTACCTTGCACGCTACCTCTCACTCGCTCTACAACTTGCCCGTCCGGATTGCCTACCGCTATCGACGCATTTCTGCGTCTTCCAAGTTTCCAGCTCCTTGCTCAATTTGCTCCACCATATTCTTGCCCAAGCGCCTTATCGCCTCCCAACTCGCTTCCGTGAGTGTGGCCTACTGTCTTCCATCGTTCCTCGATCTCGTCGATCTCATTGACTCTGTCATGTTCCTTGCCTTATTTTGCATTGCTACAGGCCCGCTACATCTTTCCTTGCCTTCGAATTTTACCCCTTCAATTCCTGAGTTTTAGCGCCCTCTCAGTACCATCTCCTCCTGTACTCAACATCCTTCTGCCCGTATTCCGTCTCCTCTAGAACTCATCGTCCCTACTTCTGCCTCGTGTCGTCATATCCGTCTCGCCCGATCCATTTTCCTGCCTTCAGGTCCTTGTTGTCTTACCCCCCTCCTGCGATCGCCTCTCGAGTTCCCTGCACTCTCCACCCACTTCCCCGCCCATTCCATCGTATTTCTTACCCCTTTCCCCGCCTCAGTCTTCGGCGTGCCGTTGAACCTTTCCCCGCCGCCGATAACCCACCTTCCCTGTCTTCATACGCCATCTCCCATTCATCACTCTCCGATCTCGCACTGTTCTTATTTACACTGTGTCTGTTCTGTTCCCTGTGAGTTGTATAATTTCCGATTACCATCGATCTCTCATCCACTCTATCAGTAGTCCTGCTCTCGCCCGTTGTCTCCCTGCTCTCGTTCACCCCTTCCATTGCATCTCTCTGATCCGGTCCCTGTTTTTGTTTCTTTTGTGCTGTGTCCTGTTTCTCGTGAGTTATAGAACCTCCGCCTCAGTGTTGATCTCTTATCCGTTCCGTCTCTTTTCGTGCCAGTCGTGTCGGATTGCAATCGTCTGCCCTCTGCCTATTCGCTCCGCCTGCCAGCTTTCTCTTGCTCGTCTCTGTCCTACAAGCTGATTTCCAGTCCATTCGTCTCTCCCCATCTGATCTCCTGTTCCGTCCACCTTGCCTCTCACGTCTTGCCTGTTACCCATCCTGGTTCGCATTCCAACGTTCACCCGGTCTCAATATTAGCACACCCCCTCTTGACTGCCCAAATTATCCCAATTCCCTCTGCCGCGTTGACCACCTTGTCCAATTGAAAAGTGTTTTCTGTCCTTGCCTCTTACAACGGTCGTCTTCCCCCGCGCTTACCTCGCTACGTTGCCCACTCGCCCATCAAAGCTCCCAGTCCGTGCCCCCAGTCCCTCTTTGATCGCCTCTAGCTCGATACTTGCCATACTTCCCTAGTGTGCTGCATTACTTCCCAGCTTGCCTTGTAACCTGTGTCTCATTACCATCGTCTGGTACCCAAATCTCTCCATCGCCATCTTCTCATTCTCGTATCGCATCCAAATTCGCTATTTTTTCCTATTGTCTGCTGTTCGATCCACTCCGCTTCTTGCCTCCATTCATATTTTGCCAATGAACCGAAAAAAACCCGGCGACATTACCTTTCAAGTCACAGGCATGTTTCTGAGGCCACATCCTTATTCGTGCTCATTTAATTTTTGTAGTCGGTCAACTGACCTTATCATCTCCGCTTGCCAAAGAAGACATCCGTGTCACTGTTGACATTGATGATGTATCTAAAATAACATGTTCTGGAGACCTATCAGAGGATGGCCTCACAGTAACATGGAACCATCCCTTTCTTTTGTAAGTGTAATCCATGTCCTGTAAATATGATTGATTGTCTTTACCCCTTACAGCTCAGCACCTCCCTCTAGTGCTGTGGGAATTGCAATATTCAATCTTCCAAAGTTGCTTGCCCCCCAATGGTCAAAACAACCTTTGGGTGATCAAGTGGGCACAATTGTGGCCAGCTTGTTAGAGTCCTGCTATACATGGCAATGTAGGTCCTACTTCCATCTCCATGATTCAAGTGCTCATACAATATCAGTTGATGTGCCTGGACTATCAGTTGGTCCTGCAACTCTCTCAATCATATGTAGGGTTGGTGATGTACTGGTAAGCTTGGGTTCTAGTTCATTTTATGCATGATTGAATATGTGCCTTAGATTGTACCATATAGGCACAACTGCCTGTCAGCCCTTGCACAATATATGCTGAAGCTATATGACTTTGGATACCAATACAGAAATGTACCTTGTGTGTCCACATCAATTCAAGTGAATCTGGCAAGATTGGATCTTTGTCCTTTGGGTCATGCAAGCTACACTTCCATCTTGAATAATCTTGCAGCTGGTTTCCACATCCATTATCTTCAGGATGGAAACATTGTGGATCTCAATAGAGCCCTTGAGATTCTGCACACTAGGCTTGCTCTCTGTCCTTTGGGCCATCCAGAGCATGCTGAAGCTCTTGAATCACTTGCAATATCATTGTGGGAACATTATTGTATTCAAAAAAACAGGGATGACCTAAACCATCTCATAGAGATGCAGGAGAGGTGGCTTGTTTTGTGTCCATTAGGCCATGCAAACCATACAAGAGCACTTGGACAGCATGCAAAATCCTTGTATGAGCGTCATAATACACAAGGAAACATTGCAGATCTGAATAGGGCAATAGAAATGCAAGAAAAAAGCCTTGATCTTTGTCGAGCAGGTCATCGTGACAATGGGGTAGCTCTTGGTAACCTTGCATCATCTCTTCATCAACGATATCAAAAGCAGGGTGATATGGTGGACTTGAACAGAGCCATTTATCTTCAAGAGCAATGGTTAAAACTGTGTCCACCAAATCATCCATTTCATGGGATTGTTCTTCGGAACCTTGCATTATCACTGTGGGATTGCTATAACAACATGAAAAACCACTCTGATTTGCATAGGGCAATCAACTTGCTGAAGGAGGCACTAGATGTCCACTCAGCTCATCACCCAAATTTTGGACTCATTGTCAAATCATTAGCATCAATCACTCTGCTTTTATCCAACTCTATCTCTCACTCTCATCAAATAATGGATGAGGCTTTTGAAACCTATAGGCAATTGAAGAAATGTGCTCCAACAATTTCACTATATTTGTTGGAGGCAGTCCAGGCTTGGGTCCAGAATGCTGAGAAGTATAACCACTCCTCAGTCTTGGAGGCTTATCAGACATCACTCAATGCCCTGGATCATTTCACCTCTCTGAACTCCTCAGTAGAATCAAGACATGAGATAATGCAGACAAGGGTGGCTAATCTGGCCAATAATGCATTCTCATGTGGTACAAGGCATGGTGACTTCCAGATGGCTGTGGAGCTTCTGGAGCAAGGACGAGGAATCCTTTGGAATCAGCTTGCCCGCTTTGATATTTCCATGGCGGAGTTGGAAAGCCAGGGAAATCGAGGACGCGAGCTTGGGAGGAAATTCCAACAGTTAAGCACAGACCTCAAGAAGCATGCTCAAGGAAGCGGAGGCAATGGTGATCCATATTGGCAGGTTCAACAGGAATGGCAGTCCGTTGTCGACAAGATTCGCGACTTGGATGGGTTCTCACGATTTCTGTTACCTCCCCATTTCGACGATCTCCAACGTGCCGCAGAACACGGACCTGTCATCATCGTGAATGCAAGCAAGTACACCTGCGACGCACTCATTGTCCTCCACAGTCGCGCACCTGTCCGTGTATCCCTTCCTTGTTCACTTGCCGATGCCGAGCAACTATGTTCACAATTATCCGAGCTTACGCAGGACGCGCATGCATACGGAAAACACAGAGAGTCCTGGGTGAAAGAGATGTTGCGCGACTTGTGGTCCTCCGTGGTTGAGCCTATCGCCTTGGTCCTACAGAATGATGTCCAGCTGCCTGTAGGCTCGCGCATCTGGTGGTGCCCGACGTCGAAATTCACAACTCTCCCGCTGCATGCTGCAGGTCCATACCGAAAAGGGCGGAAGAATTTTATGGACCTCTACGTCTCTTCATACGCTCCTTCTCTCTCTGGTCTCATTCGTACGCGCGAGCGTGTTCGTGCACAGAAAAAGGCCCGCGATGCCACTGGAACGACGAACGTAATTTCATTTGCCGCCGTCGGTCAGGCGCGGCCAAGTGCGGACACCAAGCTGAGCGAGCTAGTCGAGGTGGAACACGAAATCCGGAGGATCCGCAACGAGACGGGCATGCCCTCGGATGTCAAATTCGAGACCGTCACCGGCGAGGCGGCCACCACCCAAGGGGCGGTCCAGGCATTCCGAGATCACCGCTGGGTCCACGTTGCCTGTCATGGGGCGCAACATGCTACAAAGCCGTTTGACTCTTGGTTCGCAATGGGCGACGGCAAGCTCACACTCATGCGCATCATCCAGGAGCGCTACACCAACTCCGGGTTCGCGTTCCTATCTGCATGTCATACCGCGGTCGGGGATGCGTCGACGCCAGACGAGGTGCTCCATCTCGCTGCTGGGATGCAGTTTGCGGGTTTCAATGGGGTGATTGGGACGCTGTGGAGGGTGGATGACGCGGTTGCGCATCGGTTTGTGACTCGGTTTTACCAGGAGATGTTCAAACGCCCAACGATTGGATTCGAGCATGCGGCGGTGGCGCTGAACACTGCAGCAGTGGAGACGGCCGATGAAGTGTCGTTGGAGAAGCGAATTGTGTTCGTTCATATCGGAATTTGAGTCACGTAGGTTCCTTTTTCTTTCTTACTGAGGAGGCTCATATCGATATTGTATCTTTCGGATATCCTTTGAGCCTGATTTTGTATGCCTACATCCTAAGTACCGCTCTGACCATGTTCTATGTTATGTATCGGAATGTGTTCGTATCCTCGTCCTTGTAAAGTCGTATCTCTTCATACCTGTCGCGTTCGATTTTGTACTATATCTCATCTTCTGCTCCTCAAGTGGTGTGCATTGGAGGCCGTACAAGATTCGACAACGGTCACCTAGAAGGAAGGGGGCAAACCGATGCCCATTTTGCTGCGCTCGTCTACTGGGTCTTACTACGAGCCCATCCGTGATCTGCTGTATGATGACAGCCGCCGTCGAAAATGTATCACACATGTGCCCCTCTGCGTACGCGTGGATCCCTCTTGGATAATCTGCGTGTAACAGCCACATTTTTTGACTGAGGAACCCTTCCGCGGCTATCCGAACCGTGATCAAAAAGAGCATCACAGTGATAGGGCTGCGTCAAAAGACGTCGGATCTTGGACGCGCTCTCCTCTGGGTCATCAGGGTAGACATGGTCTTGAAGTAGAGAATGAGATGGATACCCTGGGGCGCTATTCACGTCATGAGACTCACCATACATGGTGTCTTTCAGATTGATCCCTGAGTAAAACGAGTTCCCGGACAATGTGGCATTCGAGATGAGTGGAGTGCACGACATGGTCGGAGAGAGTACTTGACGTCGCGCGCTGGGAGGCATCTCGTGATGAGATGCCAGGACTATGAAGGTTTGCAGGAGACGCCAATTCCTGCACCTGATGTGTACGGGATAGGTATGCCCGCGCCTCGCGAAGATACTCTGGCATCATGGTAGCAGAGATACTGATGCCGGCCGACTCAGGGGAAATGGAGCTAGGCCGAGTTACTAAGATACAACGTCAGTAAGGCGTTCGTTCTATTAGCGACCAAATAAAACTGACTAAATGTGCAGAGCTAGGGACGAGCAAGGGACAGTGTGATCGGACGCTACACTTTGGCCTGTGGAAAACGTGCTGAGGCGAAGCTGGACCGTCTAGAATCTGCATCACTTGTCGTCGTCCAACGCGATGACGTAGGCGCTGGAGAACTGGGTCCTGGATCAAAAAAAAAATGACAATGGGAGAGACCAATGGAAGGGAACGCATGAAGGAGCTGCCGGAGTCACTATCCACGTCGTCATGCTCCACCGCAGTTACTGCAGCGTCAGTGGTCACCAATCCAATGAAGGGGCTCCGGCATGGATATGGCCAACCGCCGGAGTGTCGGGCTTCAAACAGGGTCAAATGTCTGAGCGCTGAATATGAATAGGGACTACCATGTGCCAACTTTCCCTCACGAATTGGCTCGACGTCAAAATACCCCTCATCACCAAAACGTGGGCGGTGGATCCTGGAAGCCGAAAGTATGGTTATCGCAAGGTTAATCATGTCAAGATCTACTAGAGCTCACGTACTAATTGATCGTGACGCGTCCGTGTCAGCGAACCTAATGTCACAAGAATCTGTAAAATATCTGGCGTGTCAAAGTGCCATTGACACGACACTCGGGATGTGCAGAGACGCCATGCTGTACGATCCAAGGAAATAAAACTTTAAAGCGCGTTCAACAACCAACGCAAGTACTCTTCACCACAACGCCGTCTCCATAATCACCTCCCACAGAACACAATCGCGGCGCAAAAACTAGCAGATGGGTTATCTTTATCACCATCCTACGAGAAGTCAAGTCACTTCTCCACCCTCAAAGTCGTGACTGACCTTCTTCCAGTTCTAGAGGCGGTGTCTCTCTCGCACAACCTGCTACCTCTAT
>JBBPQH010000451.1:0-17117 GCA_038092475.1 Boletus tomentosulus | reverse complement strand
CGTTGCTCCCTATCTTGCCTTTATCCCAGGTATCGTCACCTCTTTGAGAGTTATTCCACCTGTCAAAGAGCATACGAGCGAGAGTCCCTTCTTCACCTCTACCCGTAAGAAGGATGACGTTATCGGGAATCGCTGCAAAGTCGGTAAATAACGATCTGGAAGGTCCATGCGAGAGAGATGCCGGGACAGCAAGAATGAGTTTCGGTTCTTTTGACGAATACTTTTGTACGAGTGCTTGAGGGTTCAAGAAAAATTCGAGATACCTGAATGGGAGGTGAGTACAGCACGACATGGAAAAATACACCCGTACTTGAATCGTAGCGCGAACGCGCCCAACGCTTCGTCATCGGCTTCATCATCCGTTCGCCGTCGTTTAGATCCAGTTTTACCAGAGCCATCGACGCCAACATCTTCTTTGCTGACAGTACCACCTACCCATTCCATCATACTTCGGACAAATGTCAACATTTCGCGTCCGTTACGAGACAAAAGGCAGATAGGGTAACGGAAGTCTGCATATTTCCAGTGCTGATCGAGTAACACGAGCAACTCGAGTAATCGAGGGCCGGCATCACAAGGCAGCAGAAGAGAGCACCTCGATGATAAAGTAGCGCCAATAGCATCTAAAAGAGAAGGTTAACTTCTCAGAGGGAGGGGCCGAGATTGAGGCGCACCAATCATGGCTGCGTCACGGTCCTTTCTTCGGCTCGTTATGACGTTTACACGGTCCGCATCGGTTATAAAGAGATCGGGTCGAGCAAGGGGTTCAAAAATACCGCCTGCAGACGGGCGGAAAAGGACAGTGCCATCGAGATGGCGCTCTCTCATGTGGTTCATGTTGATAGCATAGACAATTGTGCCGGCTGATGGAGAACGAATTTTCCAGATCGTACCCCCAAGGGTGTGCCCGGCAGAGAAGGGTGTGATGGTGATACCTTGACATTTACCTGTACAGCACATTGATTACTATCATTGTTATTACGGAGTGAACATATGCGATCCAAGGCACGCCAAGACTGACCCTGGAGGTGTGTAGGCTGAGAATACCTGAGTGTGTTAACAGAAGCATAGGCCTCCTGGACCTGGTTCACGGTTGCAATGTACTTGGCACTGGGTGCTTGGGAGTCGGGTGATTCCTCCTCGGGGACGTCTTGTTCGTCGCGGGTTCCCTCGATGTCTTCGAGAGTGACGATGCGTGCCATGGCCTGAACGGGGATGGTCATATATACGGGGGCGTTGAGGCCCCAGCGTGCATAGGCGTACGCGTAGAGACCTGCATGTGCGAGATCACCGTGTGAGATGAGGACGAGGTCGACGGTAGGGGCACATCTGAGAAGAGTAAGACGCGATCAAGGCTAGGAATAGGATACACACTCTCGTAGTGCTGCGCAGTAGTCCTCTGAGGATGTGGGGTGTTCCGGTGACCAGTCTGGTGAGCCGCAGTCGAGGAGGACGCGGACGTCGTCGACCTGGAGGAGATAGGCGATGACTGGACTCTGTGCGCCGACTGCACCTGCGAGTGGCCTGAATGTGATCATAAGTTGAAAAATAAATAAAATACATAATAATTTCACTCATTGACATCCATTAACCGAATGTGGGAATTTTTTATGATTACATAATGGACATGTGTTCCTCGACTTTTTAACCCTCCGCCCAGCTGTCTGGACCACCACCCATCTCCTCGCCTCTCTCCAAGTAAGTGCACGACGCGTCTCTTCGCGTCCATCGCGCTCATCACCACAACAGCCAATACCTCTCAGACAATGCGTGAAGTCATCTCTGTCCATGTCGGCCAGGCCGGTGTCCAGATTGGAAACGCCTGCTGTATGTCCCTACACGCGTCGTACACTCAATCAGTGCTGATCGTTTCGCAGGGGAACTTTACACCGTCGAACACGGTCTGAGTGTAACTTCATTCCTCGGTTGATTGTCTGGCCTCCGCTGATCCGACGTCTATAGCCCGACGGTCGCCTGACCGAAAATTCCCCTTCTGCCAATGACGATGGCTTCAGCACCTTCTTCTCAGAGACGTCATCGGGAAAGCACGTTCCTCGGTCACTTTACATTGACCTTGAGCCAAACGTGATTGATGAGGTCCGCAATGGTACCTACCGCAGTCTCTTCCATCCCGAGACCCTGGTCACCGGTAAAGAAGATGCCGCAAGCAACTGTATGTTGTTCTGCCTTCCATGCTACTTCATCTCACCTCATCCACCTAAGACGCTCGTGGTCACTACACGATTGGGAAGGAGCAGATCGACCTTGTCATGGACAAGGTTCGCCGACTCGCCGACAACTGTTCTGGTCTGCAGGGCTTTTTCGTGTTCCACTCTTTTGGTGGTGGCACTGGATCGGGTTTCGGTGCTTTGATTCTTGAACGTCTCTCCACCGATTATGGCAAAAAGTCAAAGTTGGAGTTCAGTGTGTACCCTGCTCCTACGATGGCAAACTCCGTCGTTGAGCCCTACAACTCCGTCCTCACCACACACACGACCCTGGAGCACTCTGACTGTTCTTTCATGGTGAGTAGACATTTTACGTATATTCGTGCCGCGCGCTTACCTGCATTCAATCCAATCAGGTTGACAACGAGGCTATTTACGATATCTGCAAGCGGAATCTCAACATCACGTCTCCTAGCTTTACCAACTTGAATCGCTTGATTGCTCAGGTTGTCTCGTCAATCACCGCATCTCTGCGCTTCGATGGTTCCCTCAATGTCGATCTCAACGAATTCCAGACAAACTTAGTCCCGTAAGTCTTTCACGACACACTCTATCGTTGTATTTCAGCTGAGCGTACCCAAGTTTCCCTCGCATTCACTTCCCGTTGGCCACCTTTGCTCCGATTATCTCGGCAGAGAAGGCTCACCACGAGCAAAACTCGGTTGCGGATATGACTTTTTCGTGTTTCGAGACCGGGAACCAGATGGTCAAATGCGACCCCCGTGAGGGCAAATATAGTACGTTATTGCATCGGCTGGCACCAGTTGTTTATCTAATTGATTGATTAGTGGCCTGTGCATTGCTCTACCGTGGTGATGTCGTTCCAAAGGACGTCAACGCGGCTGTCAGCATCATCAAGACACGCCGGACCATTCAATTCGTGGATTGGTGCCCTACTGGCTTCAAGCTCGGTATTTGCAACGAGCCACCCGCTCATATCCCTGGTGGTGACCTTGCCAAGGTGTCGCGTAGTATGTGTATGTTGTCAAACACAACGGCCATCTCGAGTGCATGGAGCCGTCTCGACCACAAGTTTGATCTGCTCTACTCCAAGCGTGCCTTTGTGCACTGGTATGTTGGTGAGGGTATGGAAGAGGGCGAGTTCTCGGAGGCGCGCGAGGATCTTGCCGCACTTGAAAAGGATTACGAGGAGGTTGGGATAGACTCTGCTGACATCGAGGAAGGTGGAGAGTACTAAACGACCCACATTTTACACGTTCACCTTTGCATGACTTCTCCTCGTTTTCTATACGAAGCTAGTCGTTACTATAATTTGTTTCGGTTACCACGTTGATGAATTTTACGAATGCCTTTGCAACGCCTCGCGGCCGGATGACTTCAGTGTTCAAAGGCCGATGAAATTTCCAAAACAGGAAGGATCCTGATAAAATTTCGCGCCAACATTTCGACTCCGAGCGTTGTTTGTTAACCTCCATCCACCTCCATCGACCGTTAGTTCTCTACCATGCGCGAAGTCATTTCTCTCCACGTCGGTCAAGCTGGCGTCCAAATTGGAAACGCGTGCTGTTAGTCTCCGACATGATGTTCACCCTTATCAAACTGACTAGAATTCTCCAGGGGAGCTCTACACTTTGGAACACGGTCTCAGCGTACGTTCCTCTCCGTCTCGGTTCAAGGACTCACTGTAACTTTATTTTCAGCCCGACGGTCGTGTTGCAGATCCCGTCGCCAGTACCGATCAGGGTTTCTCTACCTTCTTCTCCGAAACTGGCTCTGGGAAACACGTGCCACGTTCCCTCTACATCGACTTGGAACCCGGTGTCGTGGATGAGGTCAAAACTGGTCCTTACAGATCACTCTTTCATCCTGAGACAATGATCACTGGCAAAGAGGATGCGGCGAATAACTGTAAGCCTATGCATATCAGGTATCATTTCACCCAAGCGTTTCATCGTTCCTCAATTGGTATCTTCATGCAGATGCCCGCGGTCACTACACCATAGGAAAAGAGCTCATTGACCCTGTCATGGATAAACTGCGTCGCCTCGCTGACAACTGCTCCGGTTTGCAAGGCTTCTTCGTCTTTCATTCCTTCGGTGGTGGCACTGGATCAGGCTTCGGTGCACTCCTACTCGAGCGCCTATCGACTGACTACGGAAAGAAGTCCAAGCTAGAGTTCTGCGTATACCCTGCTCCCCAGCTCTCTAGCTCCATCGTCGAGCCCTACAATTCCGTTCTTACGACCCACACGACTCTTGAGCATTCAGATTGCTCTTTTATGGTAAGAAACAGGGAGACTACCGATATATTGATATTCAATGCATCTTTGAAATAGGTTGATAATGAAGCCATCTACTCAATCTGTAAGAAGAACTTGGGGGTCCCGCTGCCCAGCTTCACCAACTTGAACCGCCTGATCGCGCAGGTCGTTTCCTCGATCACTGCTTCTTTGCGGTTCGATGGATCCTTGAACGTCGACTTGAATGAATTTCAGACTAATTTGGTTCCGTGAGTGATTGGATTTTCATCACTACCCTTTTTCCTAAAAAAAAGAGTCTAGTTTCCCGCGCATTCATTTCCCTCTTGCTACTTATGCACCATTACTTTCCGCTGAGAAAGCAACCCACGAACAGAACTCAGTGAATGAGATGACCTTCTCTTGCTTCGAGAGTGGCCATCAAATGGTACTCTTTTTCCAGACATGGATTGTCACCTAGCTGACCCTAATCACCCCCAGGTGAAATGTGATCCTAGAGAGGGCAAATATAGTATGTTCGCAACGTAATTGCGCGATGACGTTCTGACCCTTGCAATAGTGGCGTGTGCCCTTCTATACCGTGGGGACGTCGTTCCAAAGGATGTCCAGGCAGCTGTTGCCACAATTAAGACTAAAAGGACCATTCAGTTTGTCGACTGGTGCCCCACTGGCTTCAAGCTTGGAATTTGCAATGAGCCTCCGGCACACATCCCCACCGGCGATCTTGCCAAATCGAGCCGAAGTCTCTGCATGTTATCAAAGTGAGTTCTTTGAGTCCGAGATCGTATATTAATTAACCCCGTGCTACAGCACTACTGCCATATCTGTTGCCTGGAGTCGGCTTGGTCAGTGTTCAGAATAGAAAAAAAAACGTCTCCGCCAGTACTAATGCCACTCCAGACTACAAGTTTGATTTGATGTACTCGAAACGTGCTTTCGTTCACTGGTACGTTGGTGAAGGAATGGAAGAGGTACGTCAACCCTTCTTCACCCTTCGTAAATCTCATCGCGTCGTAGGGTGAATTTTCAGAGGCTCGGGAGGATCTTGCTGCACTGGAAAAGGATTACGAAGAAGTGGGCACTGACTCGGCAGACGTTGAAGAAGGCGCAGAGTATTAGGCAATTTAATTTCGTGGTTAACTCCTCATCTAATATTTTGGCTGGATACTTCACTTAGGATATTAGAGAGTCAGCAGAGCATCGACGGTTTATTAAAATTATCTTTTATAAAGATAAGATTCGTTTCTACGTATCATCCTGCGAGCGGGGGTGTATATGCTATTCTAGCAAGGTGATGGTTATCTCGACACCAGGGCCATTGTGAGCGAGTACCATTGCAACGCTGGGTCGGGGCATCAATAATTGAGTAGTCAATTCGGATGGTATTCACCTCGACAAGTCCCCCACTAGGTAGAAGTAGCCTTCAGGTGCACTCTCAGCAGCTTTCAACATCTGCTCTCTCGAATGGGTAGTCAGGAGGCCAATTACCCTCGACCCAGCGGCCAAGCCGCTCACAACACCAGCGGGCGCATCCTCCACAACAACACCTCATCAGGATATACGTATGTGTCCTTAGCTCCTAAATTGGGTTACTTACATTCGGTAGCTTTGACACCGCATCTAGCAGCCCCCTCTAGATATGGTTCTGGACTGAGACAGGCAACGTTGTTATACGATAGATCGATGAGCAAAGAATGGGGTGTTACTGTGGTTTCCCATTGCGGACATCATCAGCTGTTACGAAATCATCGGGAGCATCTACGTTTGCCGCGTTCAAGGCAGCAGTAGCATAGACTCTAGTCGCAGACGTGCAAATCGTCCACCGTTGATTCGGTTTGCTCTTGGCGAGCGACAACTACGGTGCGAATGAGCGGCTCTTTGGAAGTCGGGAAACGAAGGGATATCTCACGTTCTCGAGGATTGAACGCACGCCTGGAAGCATCCTGATGCCGTTCTCCGCAGATTCGATGATAGCTCGCTCGAACCGGTCAGCTTCATCCTAACAGAGCGGTAACAGTCAGAGTGGCGCAGATACGGGCGGACTGGAACCAAGAGACCTTGAGTAGCTCTGGATCGGCGATACCACACCACTTTGCAAGATTATCTATGGTCCTGATCCCGTGCGAGCCTGCGGATGAGCTGGATGATGGGGCGGCAAGATTTGAGAGGTGAAACAGTTACTGTGCAGGATCGTCTCTATGTCGAGTCCAGGGTATGTCTTTGCAAAGGTATCCCAAGCGCCGATGACGCCGGCGGTCGAATCGACCAGTGTGCCATCCATATCGAATAAACTGGCTATAAGTCATCGCAAACAGCAGGAGAAAGTAGACTCACATCGCGCTCACTTGAAGCTTTACCTCTGGCATCGTACTGGTGAAGATTAGGATGCCCACGGTGCAACGGAGCCTCCGGAGAGACGTTCATGGATATATGGCAAATGTCGGAACAGTGTTTGGATCTGAAGCCGTTGTCAAACAACCGCCCACCGGCCGTCCCAATATGGACTGAAACATATAACGATGCCACCGCGACGACGTCAACAGTACACTCAAGAAAGCATCGACCAGCAACTTCAGCAGATACACCTCCTCGATGCATCTTCCTCCTCCGAGAACCTGGAACAGCTCGGTCCTATCATCAAACAAATCCATGCAAACCGACAACAGGAGATTTATCTTCGCAACCTTCAGGCTCTAATCGAAGCAAAAGATGCAGAGATAGAGGGTATCTGCACAGAAAACTATCAAGAGTTCATCTCTTCCATCTCTACCCTCTTCACAATCAAGTCGTATACGACCAGCCTCCGCGAGAGGATTGCAACCTTGGATGAAAGCGTCGGGCAGCTGGGAAAGGGACTCGTCGAAAAGAAGAGGACTTTATTACAGTCCAAGAAGACAGCTTCAAATCTCGACGAAGCGATTGACACGTTTCAGGCTTGCTTGAAGCTTCTCGACGTCATCGACCGCATTGGCGACATGATCAAGGAGGGCAGGTTCTGGAGTGCCTTGCGAGTGAGTCTAGCGGTATTTGTTCGGGTGTTTCATGCTCAACGAGTGCTCTTCGAGTCTTTGGAAGATATTCAGACCATGCCATTGACATCGCTGTCGCAAACGCCATTATACCAGCATATATTGTCTTCCTTGCCCTCGCTTCGGCTTCAGGTACAAAATGCCGTTACTGCGTCCATGAAACAGTGGCTACTCGAGATCAGGAATATTACGGCTACGGTGGGGAGAGCGGCCATGGAGAGTATGGACGCACGCGCACGAAAGTGGAGATCCCGACGTGAAAAGGATCCCATGTTGAGATCGAGTCGTGTGGGCAGCGCAGTCGAAATGGTTACCTATGAAAGAACTGATAGTAAGTCCTGTCCGTACCGTATTGATTGTGATTTTGAAAGCCGTGGTGTACAGATAATGTCCTTGACAAGAATAAGATTAAAGTCGATTTCCAACCGCTATACCAATGCGTCCATATCTATATTTCTCTAGATTCGCTCGATGACCTTCGCACCTCCTACCAAGCTGATCGCAAGGTTCGTCAACTCTATTTGGTTTCTGGGCATAGCTAACCCCTCATTTAGGCCCAGTCTGACCTCATTCTTCCTACTCCGCTCATTTTATCCGCCCTCCCCTCCCTCTTGGAAGAGATATGCGGCTTCTTCATTATAGAATCCCACGTACTGGAGACTACCTCTGGCTTCCGCTCTGAACGAGAAATTGAGGAACTTTGGGATGCAGTTGTGTCTCGATTGTCTTCAGCTATCGGTTCGGCCTTGGTCGACCAAAAGGATCCTGACACATTTTTGAAAGTGAAGGAATGTCTAACGGCGTTCGTTATGACACTCGAGGTAATTATCGTGTATCGTGCCTTGATTGTGACGTCGAATGACCTAGTTGCACAGTCATATTCTTATTCAACTCAGTCCCTTCATTCTCTAACACTCGTTTTATTCGAGAAATACACAGGACTCCTCGCAACAGAGTTTAGTCGGAAGTTGGATTCGGTACGTTTGATACAATGTATTGATCCCTTTTCTCAAGCAAGAGCTCCTTCTAGGTTGTACTCGATGATGATTACTTGCCAATGTATGTCACTACGTCGTCCGAACAAGAGTCTGTGTTGGGCAGCGTATGGCTGAGCGCTTCCGAAAAGGAGAGCCTTGCCAAGTAATGCCGCACTCATTTGTATAGGCAAAGACATACTCATCTATTCCCAGATGTTCCGTGCCACTCACTCTACCCTGGTCCCAAAGCTTTTACCTTTGTTGTCAAGATGTAAGCTTGCTTCCCTTGTGGTGCGCAGCACTCATAACATCCACAGATTCGAGCCTTTATCCAACAGTTTTATCAGTTTGTCGAAGGTGTATCGCAACACCACAGTAACATCGACGACCTTCTGAGTCGGGTAAGGTTTTGCGACTACTTTGGCCCTAGCCCTCATTGAGTGCTCACCTCTAGTCACTCGACAAACTTTTGTCGAACCACATAAGCGACAGCATAAGCAAACGGATTCCAAGTACATCAGCGCTGTCCCAGGTTGCACAGATTGTGACCAACCTAGAATATTTCGAGATAGTTTGCACTGAGCTAGGGCGATCACTAACAGACCTGAGGTGGTGTCCGTTTACCAATGGGTCCACGACTGTATTCATTCTCTACAGGTCCACACAACGAGGAGGAGCAATCCGTCTCGCTTCGTCGCCCTTTTCCGAGCCATTCCAACGATCTCGGAGGCGAATCACGGCCCTTATCGCCTCGAAGCTCGACGACTTTTTTGATCTTTCTGAATACGACTGGACACCACAGGGCCGCGAAGAGACGCCGAGCATGTATCTCTATGAACTCGTGAACTGGCTTACGACTGTCGTAGATTCACTCCCGCTCAATGATACCTACAAGGACGAGGCTTACAAGGGTGCTATAGGATATATCGCCGAGTGTTTCATGGTACAGATATCATCATTGGGATTGTGTGCTTGGCTGACGTGAAACAGAACTTTCTGATTGGTCCCAATGTGCCAGCGATGAACGAACATGCGATTTCCAACATGGTGATCGACATGACATTCTTGGATGGTGAAGTTGCGAGGATCGGACGAGGATATCTCAAATCGTCGTTTATCGAGCTTCATTCCGTATGTACTCGGACCTCTCCGTTTTTTCCCTTGCTCTGATGGTGGATGCAGATGGCCAAGATTGTTCTCACAGATACAGTACACGATTATATGAGCGCAAGCGTCCGACAAGCATCATACGGCGAAGTCAAGCCCAAGAGGCTGCAGGCGCTTTTGGAGAAGCTTGCCAAGTATGGAGCCACACGACGTGACAACCCGTCGAGGGAGAGAGCTGAGAGACGGAGGAGGGAGGCAGAGATGTTGCAGAGGATGAGCCTTACATATACCTGATTCCTTGGTTGAACGGGACACACTCTATTCCAGCTAGGATGATGGTGCAAGGTATGAACATCTACAGCATACTTGCAGGGACACAACAAGAAAAAAAACCTCGCAGTATTAGCAAATGAGGAAGGCATGGGTCCAAGTAACAAGCGGTTTAATAAGTAAAGCGGTGTATCATTCGACGTCATGAGGGAAGATGACCAGTCAAGTGCACATACGGAACCGACTCAGAAAGATCTACTCTGACTCACGTCCTCCGCTTTTTGATGTTGGTCGCCAACCACTCAAGGCCCTCGTACAGCCCATCACCTGATGTGGCACAAGCAGCCTGGAGTAGATTACACGTCAACCAAAGTCTGGTGATATTCCGAATCTGGTCACTAACCTGGATATACCATGTTCGCTGTCTGAGCGCTTGGAGACCAAGTTTGTCGGTGATTTCGGCCGCATTCATCGCATTGGGAAGATCTTGCTTGTTGGCGAAGACAAGAAGAAGGGCATCTCGGAGTTCATCTTCGTTCAGCATTCGTTGAAGTTCCTCACGAGCCTCTGAGACACGCTCCCGATCGTTGGAGTCAACCACAAAGATGATTCCTTGCGTGTTTTGGAAATCTGTGGTAAAATTTTAGACCACGGTAAGCGTCACAGCGGGACGACAACAACGCACAGTGCCTCCAAAGAGGGCGGATCTTGTCTTGTCCTCCGACATCCCACACGGTGAATGAAATGTTCTTGTATTCGACAGTCTCAACATTGAAGCCTGCAAACAGTAAGAAAACCGGGCTCAGCACAGCAAATCATGTGCGTACCAATCGTAGGAATCGTGGTAACAATCTCGCCGAGCTTCAGCTTGTAGAGGATGGTAGTTTTACCGGCAGCGTCAAGACCAACCTAGGGAAATAAGTTGATGACGTGGTCTTGGGGAAAGGATACTCTAAAGTCCATACCATCAAAATACCTGAAATGGCGACGTCAAGTTCATGCGTGTACAACCAATAGACATAATACTTACGCATTTCCTTGTTTCTGAACAGGGTAGAAAGGAGACTCGAGAGCGTGATACCCATTGTGACGGCGAGGAAGAAAAACGAAGTTGTTTTGTCGAGTTGTAAGCTGGAGGTAAAGGGCAAGTTTGCTGTTTGGCAGGGTAACGTGTGACACCCTTTTTGAACTCCGCAAGTGGCACTGCAGTCCTTTGCCGTAAAGTACTAATGACGCATAGTCTACGTGTCTCCACTGCGGAAATCGTCACTGTCCCAATAATATTATAGACGCGCTCATGTTTAAAGCTGTGAGAATTCTTTTGCCGGCCCTTTCTGGTGTGAACGATTTCTGGGTGGTGTACATAGTACTGTACCACCAGCCCAGACCAATTTCTCGTGCGCCATTGCGATCGCCATGTCTTAGCAGCCCACGATGGATGGCTATAGGCTTCGTAAGCACGTGGCGGCCACGACAGAGGTCGCTGGTTCTAGATTAGCTGGCTAGGGATGAGATCGACCAGATACGGATAAGAGGAAAGGGACCAATCTATTGCAAGAAGAAGAAAGACATGATGCTACCCAACAGACCGATGAGATGATGGTGATGTCAAAAGTACTGGAATGTGAAATGAGGAGAGTGGATGAGTACAGAAAATGGTGGAACATGTGGACTACAGGTGCTCTATTAGTCGCAAAATTAAGCTGTGTTCTACAGTAAGTGGGGTGGAATGATTAGCACACAACGGGCTTTCCTGTTCACTGTCCGAGCGTCGGTTATCGACTGCTCGTGACGGTACAAAAATATATCCATCTAAACTTATCCTGCCAGATGGGCGTCCACTTTTTGGCGCCACCCGACATAATATGGAGAAGTGGGGTTCGGCTGATATCTGCAGAGCTCGAACAAGACAAGTTGTTCGTGAAATCCGGCGTTAAACCAGACTTGCTCGCGTGCTATAGGATAGGACCCCGTTAGAAGCTGGCAAAGGGACACACGAGAGGAACCAGCCTTCTCGAACTTCCAACATCGCTTGGGTAGCATCGATTCGGCGAGTGCACATCACTACACCGCATCAACAACGAGGAACCCTGGCCATGTATGGATCGAGATCACTCACGGTATGCAGCGACGACAGTCGCACTGCGAGTGAGACCCTGGTGGCAATGCACGAGGACGGCGCCTCCGCCCGAGATGGCTTTGTCCATGAACTGACAAGCAGCGGGAAGCCAAATCAAGAGATCGGCAAAATCGATATCTTCAACAGGAATTCGCAGATGAGCGATACCAGATTCGGGTATCTCTGCAGGGATGGCATCGTTACAAACGGAGACAATATGGGTAATCCGGCGTTCTGTTAACGACCGAGGGGATCTCGCCGCGTGGACACTAGAGGTACAAGGTTCATCAGAAACTTATACGTCACGGGACTAATAAGCGTCATACTTTCCGAGATACAACTTGCCAGAGATGATTGTATCGACGTTCTTCCAGCCCATGATCCCTAGCTGAATAATCTGGAATTCCTGTTAGAATGTCCAAGGCGACGCCTCGGTACATTGTTGGTTTTGTAGTTTCCGAAAGACACCAGCGTTTAGCAGCGGCAGGCGACCCGGAGGATCGAGTAACCGTACGCCACGATGACTTGAAAGCAGAGGTATGTCGATGATGTTCGATGGCAGTGTGAAAAAATCGCATTGTCACAGCCAGGGGACCCGCAGAGGAGGGGAGTCGAAATGCGGTGTCGCAGAAAGAGCACGCGGAATGGAAAGGCGGGCTCACCGCCACCGACGCGGTGGACATGACGCAAAGGCGGCCATTATCAATGGAACTTTTGAAATACCACATGGTGAGGTTGTACTGTGACCCGTACCCGGAGGGTAGGCTTGCTAATCCTGTGTTTGTCTTAGTTCTGTTACCACATTAGGCAATTGACGCTAGCGGATATAACGGACATAAACCCATTTTGGAAGAGATACCGGAAGCGAGGGTAGCCGTCCCGGAGGTGAAGCACCCAAAATGCTGAACGACAAACATATCTGAGGCCAGTTAATATCTGTGCGGTGCGGTGACATTGACAAAAGTACTCACCTGCGAGTCAAAGCGCGTACCTTGCTCATTTCCGAATCCGCATTGCATATCACAATTGCGGGGTACAAGGTACGGCTGCTGTACTAATCAGCAAAAGACTATGATATCATGTAGTCATATTTGCTGACTTGGTTCTTTCTCTTTCTTTCCTCCCTCCATTCCATTCCATTTGCCCCGGCTCTCGGGTGTCATACCTTCGCTAAACGGTGACCATGCATAGAACATGCCTTGGCCACATTGCTAAGCGTCCACGAGGCTTGATGGGAATATAACGAGGTTGTCGTCCTAGCCACCAAGGCTGTCTGGAACGCTGAACGTGTTAGCGGGCCAGACTAGGCGTGCATTCTGCGAAACGGGGGGATGCGGAAGACAATAAACGTGGCGGCCTGCAAGTATGGGGGCGACGCCGGGAATCCCCGCCATAAATGAAGACTTCATTAAAAACGACGTGTACGAATTCGCAGCATCAACACTTTTTCCCTACCAACGATCATAACTCGGCATCAGGTTAGAGATGCTCGAAATCGAGTGGAAGTCCTCCGTAAGTCGATCTCACCTGATCCTGGTCTATCCCTCTCTTAGATCCGAATAGCTTTATCACTCAAATGGTCGGCTACGCAGTCGCCCAAAGGCCTCGACGGTGCACGGCTGGCTCGTCAAATGGCGCTCGACTTTCAGCGGCAATGAGCGCCTTCGCAAGGAAGGCATTCGCGAAATGCGCGAAGCCAAAGCCGTGCGGGAACACAAAAGGCAGCGACAGGCGGACCGGCGGGCCAAGGCCGGCGCATCAAAGTCTCTTTTCCGTCTTTGGCCATTCTCATTTGGCAAGAAGAAGCGGCAATCAAAGGCAAAAGTCTCAACTCGCCCTCCCCATCGCCCTTCTTCCAAACGTCCGAATCACGACAACACTCGACGCATAACTTCGCCAAACCACTCGCCACGGCCTACCCCCAGCAGCAGCCGGCGACCCAGTCAGATCCGCAAGGGATCGGTGGACTATAATGCCCGTAGCTCACGAAAAGCCTCTTACGACGGTCGGGGGGAAAACGTTCGGACTTTGGCAAAGAAACGTTGATCCACCGCACCATAGCAGCTGGTACTGCACATTTATTATTCCAAGGACATATTTATCCCATTAGATACCTTCATACGGTCACTCCAGTCGGGGAATGGCAAAGAGACGTTGATCCACTGCATATTTATTATTCCAAGGACATATATTTATCCCATTAGATACCTTCATACGATCATTCCAGTGGGGGAACCGACTACACGGTGTCCTCCGACCTGCAGTAGTTGTGCCTTGCTGTAGTACGTCAAATACCACGCAATGGGAGTCAAAGTGCCACATGCTGATAAGTTGTCAGTTGAGATGAGTCAAGACCGAAAGCCTTCCAAGTCCTTACGTATGAGCTCAGTGCATATTGTCTCCCGTGCCGGCTATCATCTTTGTTCTCTTCCTCTTACGCCTCTTCCTCTTCTTTTTGAAACTATTGTTCAGTTCGCTGCCATTGCCGGGCTTATCAGTGATTTCCGGTGGCCCGCCGAGATTTAACAATGGGATGCTAGCTTTATCAGGTACTAGCATGGAATTAGAGTGGAGTCCAATGGGTTCTGCATTTAATATTCCCGGGACCGGAGCTTCGGTTCAGAAAGAAATGAGGCAAATGCGTGGTCAGCAAGTACAAAAGTCTAAGCGCACCGGGAGTTTCCCGGGACGACTCCGTACGCGAGGGGACGATTGTGCTAGGAAGGCGTGGTCTGAGTAAGCAACCTCGCCGGCGGTGAAGAGACCAACGTCACTGACCGCTGCTCTCCCGGCCCTATCTGCTGTTCTTTCTTGGAGAATGGATCTAGCGGGGTTCAATTAATATACTGTATTGAATGGGAGGAGAACCCTGACTGTATATTAGGGGCCCCAGAGTCGAACCATTGAGTAGGGAAACCGGATCTTTGAAGTCATTCTCCACGGGGAGATGTGGGTTAGCTTCCGAGTTGGGTTTTCTTTTTTTCTTGCTGGCCTCATGTCCAAAAGGATCCACTTTCGTTTTCCGTTTAGCCGGTCTTCCTTTATGTTCCTCGTCGTCTGATTTCGGGGATTCTTGTAGATGCGATTCCACGACATCTCGGTTATTTGCTCCTTTCTTTCCCAGTCTACGTTGGAGTTTGGAGGCCTCGTGAGCCAATGGAGGCATCGAAGAGGCAGAGGCACCGACGCCCAGTCTATACAAAGTTTATTTCGTAGATTCATCACACACATGACATCGATGGATACCTTGGCGGCTGGCGCAGCTCTTGCTCGTGTATTGATGTTGCATTGGACCTAAGTTGTGCAAGGTAAGAAGGTTTTATCCAAGATGTGACTAGATTGTGTGCAAAGGACATGGTCATGTCGACCTGGGCCTGTAGGCTCTCCGCGTCGACATCGTCTTCGGCGACCATCGAAGAGGAAAGGTACAAAGGGGTTTTTCTCACGGCGTCGCGTCACCGACTCGGTACTCGACGTGCTGCTCCTCCAACGCCATGGTGAACAAACGGAAAAGGGATGATTTCGACTCTGATTCAGACGAAGTAACTCCGGGAAAACAAACCCTCCCTGTCGCAAATCTGCCGTACGACTTTGATCAAGAACCACAGGATGGCATGCAATATCTGTTCATGGTCAGGTATCGTCTTGATTTCACTGCGGATTCAACTTGCATTCACCAAGTCTGTAGACGAGATGCACGTCGATTACCTCACGTTACCAGAGTACCAAACCCATATGAAGTGTTGGAGACAAGGGTCCCGCACACGTTTACACCCTCATCCACCGATGTACTTCCCTCTGAGGAGTGGAGGATCGCGTTTCAAACACATTTCTACAACCTGAG
The DNA here is from genome assembly GCA_038092475.1 of Boletus tomentosulus. Lineage (NCBI taxonomy): Eukaryota > Fungi > Basidiomycota > Agaricomycetes > Boletales > Boletaceae > Boletus > Boletus tomentosulus. The sequence continues at coordinate 1,325 of JBBPQH010000451.1, read as the reverse complement.
AAAGGTGCGTACGTCTCGACATTGTTATAACGCGTATTCATGCGCCACAGAATCTCACCCAGACAGCCAATATCGACCACGATCATCCAGGTTCAAAACGGAGGGTCATTCCAGAGAAGAAAGATAGGGATGCGTGGTGGAAGTTTCTCACTGGCCATCCCGAGTCCGCGTGGTGTCCAAAGGACCGATCCGTACGGAAGGGTCCTGTGGGTGGCATGCGAGCATTCGCATACTCCGCTGCCGATATATTCGGTGTAGATGTGACGAGCCTACCTGAGCAGGCAGGGGATGAATCTTCTCGATTTCCGGCTGCCTCCGTTACGGGGAATATTTCACGGCAGTCAGGTTTCGTCGACCTTGCGCGGAGCGTGGAGCCAGTCGCGGCTGGACCCTCAGTATCGTCGAAGGAAGATCACATTGAACAACTGTCACCTCCTCAGGTTACGCCGAGTCACCTACTGGAAATTGACCATGTATGACGCCTGCTTCTTCATTCCGTTCTCTTCGCTCAGTCTGCATGCAGAGAATGTCAATCCACCTGCTGATGTATTTTACACACTGGATAAATATCCATCTGCAGAATCTCGGCGATCCATTGACAGCGATATCGGTCAGCCACGGGCAGTGGATATTTGCGCTTCTCACCAAAGTAGAGGATCAACTATCCGCTGACGAGATGAATCTTATGCGCAATCTCGCCCGCGCGTGCCTTGGGCTCATTCAAAAACACAAGGGTGAGCCCGCAAAGAACAATGGAGAGATTTCTAGTCTGGAGCACATGTCGGATGCCTCTTGGTGGATAATTTTCGCGGCAATTGCAGGGTATTGGGGTCAAAGGGACCTTTGGGCTGACGCGGAAGCGATATTAGCAAGTCCCTGACCGCTTGCGAGTGACACTTGTGGCAGCACAGCCCGCTGGTGAATGGCTGGGCACTCTTTCACTGTAGTTATACACATGTAGACCCGGCGACGGCCAGTGTGAGTATTTATTCGGCCGGTCGAGACTCCGCTTCAGATAAGCCTCGTGGGAAACGGATGTCGCCTCATGTTTAGCGACCCTCCTGTCATCGTTAAAGCGCGCCTGAAATTGCGGCTATGCATTCTCAACCTTTCTCTTCTTTTCTATCCTCCTCAGCCAGCATGCGTGTCCTCTCCAGCGTCCTCCTGCTCGTCTCGACCGCCCTTGCATACCAGGTCACCTCCCCTGGTGGTGATAATGGGTGGACCACCTCTGGTCCCAACACTGTGGGGTGGGTCAGTGTCTCTACCGACCCATCCAGCTTCGCAATATTCTTGACGAACGTGGTGAGCATTTTTATCCTTGT
>JBBPQH010000450.1:0-13124 GCA_038092475.1 Boletus tomentosulus | reverse complement strand
CCCAGAAACCAGATATCCGCGTCCTGTTGGATGTCGGCGCACAAATGCTCGAACTCGATAACCGTCAACTAGCTAAAGCGTGGCTAGACATCAAACCAGATGCTTCTGCTGCCATTTATTTCAATGAGGACGACGAGTTGACGGTGCTCACACGAGACGGGCATACGCAGTTTCTGCGGTCGTCACCGTTTGGTCAACAGCTCGACCAATGCGTCGTGTATCTCGACGATGCTCATACACGTGGTACGGACATCAAGTTTCCGATGGGATTTCGCGCAGCAGTCACTCTGGGGCCCAAAGTTACAAAGGATCGATTGGCTCAAGGTATGTAGACTCGATGGTGCTTGCGACCCACAATCTAAACACATGCCGATTACTATAGGTTGCATGCGAATGCGCAAGCTCGGTCATGGTCATTCTATCATGTTTTTCGCACCTCTTGAGATTGATCGCCGTCTCCGTTCCTTGGCGGAAAACCACCCAGAGGACGATATCGACACTATGGATATTCTACACTGGACAATACGCGAGACATGTGATGACATTCAGCAGCGTGCGCCTCATTGGGTACTGCAAGGAACGGAGCATAGCTCCCGATATGTCGCTTGGTCTGGATTTTGCAAAGACCAACTGACCCCAGAAGAATTATCAGACGAATGGCTCCAGCCAGAAGCCAAGAGCCTCGAAAATCTCTATGGTCCTCACAATTCGAACCTTTCCTTGTTGGTTCCTTCAAACATTCGTCGACGTTGCGAGGAGCTCGGGATTTATTCGCAACGCAATGCAAGCATGGACGAAGAGCAAGAACGCGAGGTCATTCATGAAGTTGAGCTCGAGCGACAAGTACAACGTCCCCCGAGGATACCACCAGCGGCCCACTCCATCCATCGGGATGTTGCTACCTTTGTAAAGACGGGTGTCATTCCTGCGAACTCCAGCGCTTTCCGCCCAGCTTTCGAGACCCTCCATGCGACTTCCGCAGCTATCAATGAAACACATCTTTGGAGCTCATTTGTGTTGGCAACGACAGACTTTCAGCGGACTGTCAAATCATCGAAAAATGTCGACGACTATTTGCGTCCTGTTCAGTGGATTGTCTCCGGAAACTGTGCCCAGAAACAAACACTGGTCATCTTGAGCCCTCATGAAGCCAATCTCTTGATAGCGGATATCAGGTCGAGCCACAACGTTCACCTTCACGTGTACACACCCCGCGTTGTCAAGTCCATGAAACCATGTGACGACCTCGCCTTGTACAGCATCCCGTCGGTTCCCACTGGGTGGATTGCCCCGTCACCTCTTATGGACCAGTTGAACGTGTTTGCTGGGCAGCTATACCTGCAAGACTACGAAACATACATCCGTTTATGCCGTTTCTTATGCGTGTACACAAGGGACCTAGAAGGCGAAGGGGGGATCGAGGTTGGGTACGATGGGTTCATCGCACCGGGGAATCGACCAGCGCACCTGCAAACGCATTCGTTCCAGAATTCACCCCTACCCTCCTTGAAGGCGTTGATGGGGATCCGCAGAAAAGGCATGGAGTTTTCACTGACGCACATGGGAAAGCTTCTCCATGGGCGGTTGCTGTCGGAAGACGATTTCCAAGATGGTGGTGATGATGTACGTCCCGAGTTTCCGTTATTCCCGACGTTCAGAGGACTGATCGTGATTTGGACCCTATCTTCCAGAATTTCTCCAGGGACTGAATTAGAGGTCAAGGTGATGCTCCGAGTGTAGGCTGTATTATAGAATCTTGTACACCTATTTCAAACCCCTCACATGAATGACAACAAACAATCGTAGACTGTAGCTGCCGACAACACTTTGTTCCAGAATTCACCCCTACTTTCTGCGAGGACATTCGCAGAAAAGGTATGCAGTTTCCGACGCACATGGGGTGGGGAAACTTATTGATCGTTGTGCGACTAAATAAGGAGATGGACAACAGGAAAAGCAAATATGGTAACGGCCTAGGCATCTGCAAAGCCATCGAAATGGACGGCACGTTTCAATTGCGTTTCAATGTTGTCTCGTAAGTGAGCAAGCCTTCCTATTATTGGCTTATGCGACGCTTAGACAGCCACTTCCTTTTTTTGGCAACAAAAAGCGTAGACTTTGGGCTTGCTAAGTAAAGCCCCGCCGGATTCTAGATGCATACATGATGGAGTGCGAATGAAATACATGAGGCGATAAACATGAAAGGGAAAGAGAGAGCGAAAGGGGGACGAGAGGGGAACGACGCGTGTCGATGAACATGGCGATGGACTTAGTCGTTCCTTACACTTATTTTCGGCGTTTGCACGTACAGGGTAATGAGGATCCCGTTATCATCAGGTCGCACAGGAAATGAGCTGGTTCCCTGCATTTCATGATGGAATGCACCAGTTTACCAAGCCGTTAGCTACCTCCCACTGGCACCCCTGGCCTCGTGGTCTCTCGTATCAATTGTCCCCCAGACCAGTGAACTGTTGAGCATGACATTTCGACGATGGATTGCAGAGAGCCTTACCAGTCGCAGGCTCTTGAGTTTGATTGTGACGTCGGTTGGTGTCATACAGTATACTAGTTGGGGCTCCGACTCCAACTTTTTCTTTTTTTTGAGAGGCACAACGGCAAAGGGCAACCGGCTAACAGCTAGCCCCCGCACAAGGCGCGGGGTCACAGCCACCAAAGAGGCACTCTCATAAGCGTCGAGGCTATCCCACGGGTCCAGAGTATAAGACACGCCCACCCTCAGGAGGAAATCCATTTACGGAGACATCAGTGAAGAGCGTTTGTCATCAACGATTCACATGAGTACTGTGGGACTCGGCAAACGCCACTACCCACTAAAACCCCCTAGTGGTTTGTGCAGGATTCGAACCTCTCCGACTCCAACTTGGGACTGCAGTTGGCATACTGGAGTCATCCTCGAATTCAACTGTAACAAATCTTTTCTCTGGAGGGGTTTAGAGTGGAACCCGCGTCTGATCAGGCATTGCGGATGCAATCCAAGAGTCTGACAGGGATAGGACCAAGGAATCTCTTGACTCCTTCGAGGGAGGCTGATCCAGTACCAGTGAGCTAGGCGTAGACGGCACGAATTCTGGGCAGGGCATTGAAATTTTGACCCATCTCACCCACGAAAAACTCGTATATGTTGAAATCATCCATCGTGCATCCGATGCCTACTTCGGACTCGGACGTTTCTCGAATCGATCCCATCAGCATGCGTGCCAAAAACAAAGCGCCCTCTCGTTTATGGATTCCGGGTTCGTGAGGGCCGTCAGAACACTCCCGCCGAGGCTGAGCGCTGAGCATCAGGTTACGCCTTAGTACCTATCATGTCGGTCGTCCTGGGACCCCTCAAAAAGTAACGCCCATTTCTTCATATTTGTTTTCAGGTATCCTGGTATATATGTAAATAATTTATTTGCATACACACTCAAGTAGATGTACATACAGCGCATCGAGCAGCGTTTCCCGCTGCGCTTCAAATCACAGAAATTGCGCATTACCATTCAAAAAGGCTTGATATCGCTGCCGAACGATTCCAAAACACCAGTCATATGTGTCGGACCTGGTAATGTGATCGCCCCGATGCGAGCAGTCATAGAGGACCGTATTCATGCTGGATGCGAGAGTAAGTCCTCTTGAAACACTTGGTGGATGCGATCTCTCACCTTGCTTAGCTACGCGACTTTACTTGGCTGCCGATCAGCCTCGAAAGATCATCATTACGGTGCAGAACGGGAGACCTATGCAAAGGCGGGCAACATCACGTACCGTGTTGCATTCTCGCGCGATGGCCTTCAAGGCACGAAAAGGACATACGTCCAGGATCTTCTGCAGCTGGATAAGGAAGTTGTGTGGGAGCTTCTCGGAGTGCAACAAGGCACGTTCAACGGTCATTTCTGGGTGAGTACTTACTCGACAACACGAGGCCAACAGCAAGTTGGACAGAAGGGGTTGAAAATGATGCAGGTCCTCAAACAAGATGCCTGCTGCCGTTTGTAGGAGAATTTGGGGGAATGTCTACAGAGGACGCAGCGGCATTTGTTTCAGTGATGGAGCGCGAGGAGCTAAGAAGACTACGTAGGATGGTGTCTGGGAGTGAAGTCGCGGCCTCGTGACGAACTTGTTTGCTCAGCCACTTCCACGTTTCCTGTGGCCCTCTACACGGAAATTTAGTCACGGTTCTATTACTTGGACACTCCGTTCAAGACACCGTATGTATACTAGGTGACTACCGACACCAACGACGCTGACTGCATTTCATCCAGATCCCCAAGTCGCTTCTGTCGAAACAAGTTCCTTGAGCGACTTGGCCCAATTTGTCACTTCATGCTTGTATTCAGTGAAGTGCGGCCCCAGTTCAACTTCGAAGGATCACGTATGGTTGTGGGTTGTGACCGCTGTGAATCCAACATGAGGTATACTGCCTTATTAGCCAATACCGCCCTGCGGAGGCTTTTAAGGCCTAGCCCAGGGTAACGAGGCATCATGATAACTTCCTGTGAGTCACTTTCCCTCGCGCCCCATTCTTCTTCCAGGATGCGTGCAGGCACATCCTGTGCTTTTTGGACTCAGACCTTGAAGTTTAGGACAAAATTTTCGCCACAGATCTACGAATATAAGCCATCCTGATACTCCAGTGCCCCTCAGCAACGCCCCTCTACTATCTGAAATCCAAATCCATTCCCATTGAATCTTCGTACTCCTCATCGATCAAATGTCTGATTCTGTCCTTGTTCCCGAGGACGTTTCTACATCGCAATATATCGTCACACATGTTTTCTCTCCTCTTCGGCTCCCCAACGGGGATGATCATAGCGTCAGCAATGATCATTCTCTAGCTGCCGCAGTCGCCAGTGTAGTGGAACTCTACACCCCCCACGCCACCGAGACCAACATAACTCAGTGGCACATCATTTCACGAATGCTAAACAATATCTGTACCACTGTCCAGTTTCAATGCTTGGACGGGTCCCATATCACCTCTCAGCTCGCCAGCATGAATTCGGGAGGTATGTCTTCCAGATTCACAAGTCTTTCAACAATTCATGTCCTGCAGATGTTCTCGTTTTCATGCTCAGGGCCCAGAACGCAGCCGCCGTCTTCAGGAAGCAGAGAAATGTCACCATCTTCGAGTCCTTCGAGCTGTCCCCAAAGGCCGAGGATGTGATGACGACCAAAGGAAAGCTGATCTGCTCATATCCTGGGCCGGCCATCGAGATCCCAAATGTCACGTTCGATGACAGGAACTTCCTTTCCGAGCTCGCGAATTTCCTTGTTCACATGAACGACGATATCCTGCAAGATGCTGTGCCAACAACCCAAAAAGCGGAGTCCACCGTTATCGAAACCCGTGACACGATCCACCCGCGTTATATCACCGAGTTACTCACTGGCATATTGAGAAGTGTCGGTCGCCCTGCAGATGTCGTCCGCATTAGCAAGCGTGTGGGGGATGACGTTGTGTGGAACAACTCGGAGCTGCCATGGCGGCGATCGTCGTTGTGGCTCCTTATCCGAGTTATTCTTCAGACGACGCTAGACCGGACTTCTCTCGGGCGGGTCGCGTACAAGGAATTCATGCTGTTCTTCATGTGTCATCTCGCAAACGAGAAGATCTGTGGGGACTTCTCAAACGATCTACTTCAATTCATCATGGCCAAAATCAGTCGACGGTTGCGAAAACTCGGTTCTTCCGCGCCGGATTGGCTCTCGCTCATCTCTCTGAAGACATGCACATCGCTCCGATTGATGCTCGAGAAGAGGTGGACACAGGTACAGACTTCGCAGCGTATATCCCCGCCATGGAACCCATTGAAGCTCGATCTGAGCCGAGACATTCAGCTGTCGCTCCTGAACAGCGGTGATTACATTCGCGACCGTCTCGCTGATGACAACATTAGTCCTTCTGTCACCGACTTCAGTCCCAGACGTCGTCGTCGAGGTTGTCTGGACGACTTTCTGTCTTCTGACGGGGCCTTCTTTGACGACGCGTACCGTGCCGAGCCGTACATCACCCTGTACGATGTCGAGCAGGCGGTGGAGAAGGAAATTGATGGTTGGGTTGACCGGGTCGCGGACAACGATGGAGCTTGCGTGAAGCTGGAGACCTTAGCGAGCAAATACTCCTCGAGTGCACAGCGAAGCTATGAAAAGAATCCGGAGCTTCTGTCGATCATGCTGTTGACCGTGATCGAGCTTTGGGTCGCGCTGGACAAAATAGCGATCAGAGAGATACCGATGCTTGGAGAGTACTCGCCAGAGATCCCAACAAGTTTTCTCGAGGAGCTATTGCTTTCCAAAGCTGCTAGCCTGAACCGTCTTTGTATCGCCCATCAATATATTTCTCGTCGCCACTCGCAACCATATCATGGGTCTGTATTTTCCAGCACAGCCGCTCCAGACACTCTTGCGGTCCGTTATTTTAAAGGATCCCCATGTCTTCAGCATCTGAAGAGTCAAATCGAGGATGCAGCTCGGCACGAAGTTGATGGAAAGATCGCTGAGCTCAAGAAAGCCAATGCTCGGCACAGTGAGCTCCAGCAACAAGCCGCTAGGATGGAACACACATACTACACCAATTGGTATGGCAACCAACGCCACGACAGGTGCTGCAGGAAGTGCGATCTCGAGACGGAACAGCGACAAATGGAGATAGATGTTCACGAGTGGCCCTTGCCGGCTCACGACCACTGGGCTGAGGTTGTCGTTTTCGAACTAGATTGTCCGGTTTCGTTCAATGCATGGCGTACTGCGACATTCCACCTCTTGGTTGACCTTTGTTCCCCTTCCCTTGACACCAAAGATCCCTATATCACACTCGGCCAATATGATGCACTCCTCCCCAATCTCGTCCAGCATCCGAGGTCGCGGATCACCCTTGGTTCTGATACAAAACCATTTGTCGTGTCACATTATCGCACTATGTCCATCCCTACCACCCAAGAATCGGTCTGTGTTTCAAATGGGTTGGCATTCTATGGTTATGACAGCCAAGCTCGTATCGCTGTCTCAAATGCACTAGATCGTTTTAACGTCAGCAAGTATTGCACGTACCAGCTTCAAAGCGGGCCATACGAGAATCTCCAAAAATACGTCAACACAACTTCCCACACGTCGAACGATGTCATGGCAAACCAAGCCGACTGCCACGATGATCTTTCCATCCACGAATTCGTGGGGTTTGGACACGTGCGATGCGGCAGTTCAATTCAGTGGCTGAACATCCTGCGAGAGCTTCGTGGACGCTCGTTGAGCTTCCGCCGTCCCGAAGTCCACTTGCTCATAGCTCAAGCTGTTTCTCAAGCCGGACCGCTTTCAGATGCGGGGTGGATGTGGCATCAGGAGATCCAGCAGCCGTCCTTTTGCCACGCGGTTCTTGGCGAGCTTGAGGTCCTTCTTCGGGATGTCGAGGCTAACTGGTTGGAAGCGGTGACAATGGATACCATCTCGTTCTTGATCCGTCGTATGCTCGTGTCTAACCCCGATCACGCTGTCTCACTGAAAGCGCTTGGGCTTCTTCGTGCCGTCCGTAACAAGATGTTCACATGGGTAGAGGAGTTATCAGCGAAGCTCACTAAAACGCCGGAAGACGAGGAAATACGCGGGGCCTTGCGGGACAGTGCGGCCATTTGTCGAAGCACGTTCGACGTTGATCTCTCCCAGATTCACAACCTCCTTAGTTCTGCGCAAGACGTCGATGTTCTCCTTTTTTGCGCTATATTGATTCACGACCACACCCCCAGCAAGGTTTCGTCCCTCCCGACTTACTCGCAATTACTCCTTGACCGGGATCGCCGTCTTTCACTGGCTCTCGAGAGCTTCGTCAGCAACCTAATCCAAGGACACTCCAGCGATGAAGGAATCAACTCTGCAATCGGCCGTATTTGGGCTAGCTACCGTCCAGGTTCGGAGTGGACTCCATTTCAGAGTCCAAATTCACGCTGGTTCTCGTGCACGACCTCGCCGACGGACGAGCAGCGTTCGCAAAAAGTGCACTTCAACTTACTTGATGGATCGCTCTTGGTGGCTGGGAAGCCACTCGGTAGATTGCCTACCGAAATCACACAGCAAACGATATACGATCTGATATTTGGCGAGGTACGTTTTACCATACTAAAAATGAGCCAAATGGCTGACCAATTTCAATGTAGCAAGTGCTCGACGTCATACCCGGCGATCTCCCTGGGATGGATTACTCGACGAGAGGTACGATATCCAACCATCAGGTGAACACACTTTCCAGGGGGTGAAGTGTATGGCGCGAGGACTCACATGGCACGCCCAGGTGTACTTTTCTGTCAGAAACGACTCGGATCTTGTGATACGCGCGAAACGGGAGCAAAAGACTACGGATGATTCAGAAATCATGGAGCTGATTCCTCCGGAAAAGCTAGAAGGAGACTTACCCGCAGTGTTGATCGAGGGCTATGCACATTGGTTAAACCTTTCGACATCTGTTATAGAGATACGTCCTCTTGACAGCATTTGGGAGGCTTCGTCAGAGAACTGGAGGATCGACTGTACACCTGGGCAATACCGCATGCACAAGGGCCCAGAGATCCTCGTAGACATTCGTAGCCCATCTTGGGCTATGGTGTCAAATCTCCTGAAACCGCTTGATACCCCATTGAATCTCCTTGTCACCTTGTCCTCCAACGACACCAACCGACTCTCCCCATCATTGCAGCTTTCTGTCACGCTTCCTCGCTATGGCCTATCCTTTTACGTTGATGACGACGGGGATTTTCAATCTCATGACATCCGGGGCATGGTTTATGACGAGAACCAATGCATTGGGACTTTGCTTGGTCTTGTCAATCGGCTCGTACTTCGACCAAAGATTAAAGACGTTGATGTTGTCGAACTCATCCCCCGACAAGTCCTCATCCCTGATGGCAAGATTTCATTTCAAAAGGTCGACCATCACGTCCGTGTCGAGATCGATACCTGTCAGCTTGACCGGGTCACGTACCAGACATACAAAGTCGATACTGACCTAGGTTGCTTGGAAACTGTTGGTCTTACAAACCGGCTGTGCCTCGCTTACCTGCATGCTCTGACGAGCGGGTGTGGGATCGATCCGCTTACAGGCAGATTGGGTACGGAGGAAGCGTTATCATTGCTCCGCTCGGCTAGCTGCTGGTCAGTCATGAAGTTCAGTTCTCGCGATGCGGAGCTCCTGGGCTTGATCGCATCTACGTGCCCATCACGCACATGGTATCCTATACACCTCACGTGTATGCAACAAGTGGAGTGGCTCGACCTTCCGACGAATTCTCAGCATCACGACCTGTACATTGTTGCCAATGGGATCAAGGAACACTACCAAAGACTACAGTCATTCCACGAGACCCAAGCAAACGGTTTCTTCCAAGAATTTCCATCACGGGAGGACCACCTTCTGGAGCGCAGTGCGCTACGCGCCGCGCATTTATTCCCATCCGAGTTTTCTGGGAAGGCCTCGATTGCAAACTGCTACGACGCCAGGTACTACCGAGCCAGAGATGTGGTAGACACAGGAGAGCATCGCGCTTGTGCGGCAGCAACCACCGTTTACCTCCGAACTGCCGATGCAACGATCACAAAGGATTTACTCAGGATGGTCGAATCGTGGTCTGAGTCCGTGTCTGGGGACTCTGCTTTGTCTCTCCAATATGACAGATCGTGGTTGGCTCCTGACCTTCCATTGATCTGGATCAAAGCATACAATCTCCTGCGAGGAACTGACGAAGGAAAATGGTTCCAATTACTCTTCTCACTCCCCGCCATGTCGTATGCTTCGCCAGAACTCAGCGACCTGGTGTCCGTGTTCGTAGCCTTTGGATCTCACCCGCAATTCCGTCTCGAACATTCACCATCCTATAATTCCTACACCATCTCAGACGGTTATGATCCTTCACGAGCCACCTTGTGCAATTATGTTTCCAGTTGTGCACACTCCTTTGAACGCAGCCCTGAAAGTTCCGAATCCTCGAGATACAACGAAAGCCTCTATGACTTGAGACAACGTCAGCTCGGGATGTATCAGTCCAGACTGGAGTCGGATACTGATACGACAGTCAACCAGTTACTTGGAGCTTGGCCGTGCGAGATTCCGCCATGGTGTTCGTTCGACCGCAATTTATATGATGTGTCGTCTTTCACCTCCAACGTTCAAAGCCATTTTTCCACGTGCTATCACAATCTCAAGCTTAAAGAGCACCTCACCCGCGTTCAGGGCATACTGCGTAGCGCACAGGTCTCTTCAGTACCCACTCATGGATATACCTTTGATCCTTCACAAACTATTCTCTCTCACAATCCTTGGATGCTCGAGGTGGACCAGCTGTTCTCCAGACCGGAACCATTATTTCGAGCACACAATAAAGCGCTTCCATACACCACCCACGAGGCTGCAAATACGCCACTCTTTGGTTCTGTGCGGTTGAATCAGCTACTTTCTACCGCTGAGAAGAACGCGATTAATACATTTCAGCATCGATATGTCTCGGCCCTACGGACTAGCTCTAAATGCCTTGAGAGTGAAATATCCGTTGCATCTCGCAGCGGAGAGACGAGGTTACCTGATGCAAAGACACTTGCGGCACATTATACTGTGTGTAGAACCAACTACATTGAAGGATTTCACCAACTTCAGCGGCATCTAGAGCCGAGAAGCTTGAGCGAACAGGCTCTTCAGCAATCTGGTCAATGGCCACGCATGACTCCAACTGCGCTTCTTCAGTTCCTCGCATCAAACTCGCCAGTCAAGCTCTCCGACAAATGGAAGCGGTGCCTTGTCGAATTTACCTGGTTCGCCCTTGAGCTTCAGCGCGCTCGGCGACTACTTCGACTACACCTGGCTCACCACCATGAGGAACTCCGCAGGGAACTCCAGAACGAAGGGTGCGACGGTTGGAATGCTGAAACACATCCAGACTGGCTACTGGTCCAGGTATGTTGTCATCGTTGTGACTGCACACACCTCTTGACGCCCCGTTCCCCGCCTCCATCAGCTTCAAGGCAACTTTTTCGTTCGTCGTGTCCAGGCCGAGGTCGCGTATGAAATGATATCACCACGCTCAGGAGAGAATACTGCAATGCAACTGAACATGGGCGAGGGGAAATCATCCGTGATCGTCCCCATTGTTGTTGTTGATCTTGCCAACGGAGACCAACTCGTTCGCGTCGTTGTCCCGAAGGCGCTGACAGCTCAGATGTTTCACCTTCTCGTGGAACGACTCGGTGGACTCACCAACAGGCGAATATATTTCATCCCGTTCTCTCGTTCCGTCGAGGTCGATCATCAGAAAGCGGTTGCCCTGCAGGAATTGATGACGGAATGCATGAAGGAGCGTGGGATTATGGTCGTCCAGCCGGAGCATGTCTTGTCGCTCAAGCTCGTGAGCGTAGAAAAGCAGTTGCCTGGGGTAGAAGACATTGAAGCCGGAGTTCCATTGCTCGAGTTGCAAAGATGGCTCCATTCTCGTTCCCGAGACATTTTGGACGAGAGTGACGAAATCCTGCATGTTCGTTATCAACTCGTCTACACCATAGGCAATCAACAATACATGGAAGGCTACCCAGAACGATGGACTACTACGCAACAAATTCTCAGCCTCGTGAGCAAATATGCATATTCCCTTCACGAGTTTAACCCACTTGGAGTGGAGTATGAACGCAATCTGCCTGGAGCATTTCCACATTTTCGCATCTTGCACGAAGACGCTGGTCAAAACCTGATCTCGTGCATTTTGAAAGACATAAGCGATGATTGTCTCCCGAACTTCAGCTTCGGACAACTTCGTTCGGACCTTAGGGATGCGATCCAAATCTTCATATCATGTCAAGAAGTTCCCCCCGAAAAAGTCCAATTGGTAAAGGGATATTCCCAGGAATCCACTTTCTGGGGTGGACTGCTGCTTCTGCGTGGCCTCTTGGCCTCTGGTATCCTTCTGTTTGCTTTCCGAGAGCGTCGATGGCGGGTAGACTATGGCCTTGCCCCGACGCGTACCATGCTTGCAGTCCCGTACAGGGCAAAGGATGTCCCCGCACAAAGAGCCGAGTTTGGACACCCTGACGTCGCCATCATCCTGACCTGCCTATCATACTACTATCAAGGCCTCGATCCGGAACAGCTGAGGACGTCTTTCAACATTTTGCTTCAGCAGGACGACCCATCTGTAGATTACGACCTCTGGGTCCGAGAATGCCCCACCGTACCAGAAACACTGCAGACTCTGAATGGGATCAACATGAAGTCATCGGAACAATGGCGCATTCATCTCTTTCCATTGTTCTCCAAAAATAAAGCGACCGTTGATTTTTACCTCTCGAGAGTTGTGTTCCCAAGGGAAGCTAAGGAATTCCCTTCAAAACTATCGTGCTCAGGTTGGGATCTGGCCGAAAAGCGAGAACGTCTGCTGACAGGTGAGTCATGACTTGAAGGTGTTGCTTTGTTCCTGGCTAACGACATATAAGGTTTTTCGGGGACCAACGATGGCCAATATCTGTTGCCACTACATATCACTCAACGCGACCCCGATCATCAGCGAGGAACCAATGCAAAGGTTCTATCATATCTACTGCAGCCAGAAAACAATCATTATATGTGTATGACCCGCGAGAACGGAGAACGCCGGAGCACTGAAGAATTCCTAAAGATCTTGGTTGCCCAGAAACCAGAGATCCGCGTCCTGTTGGATGTTGGCGCACAAATGCTCGAACTCGAAAACTGTCAACTAGCTAAAACGTGGCTAGACAACAAACCAGATGCTTCTGCTGCCATTTACTTCAATAAGGACGACGAGTTGACGGTGCTCACACGAGATGGGCATATGCAGCTTCTGCGCTCGTCACCGTTTGGCCAACAGCTCGATGAATGCGTCGTGTATCTCGACGATGCTCATACGCGTGGTACGGACATCAAGTTTCCTATGGGATTTCGCGCAGCAGTCACTCTGGGGCCCAAAGTTACGAAAGATCGATTGGCTCAAGGTGCGTAGACCCGATGGCGCTTACGATCCACAATCTAAATATATGCTGATTGCTATAGGTTGCATGCGAATGCGCAAGCTCGGTCATGGTCATTCCGTCATGTTTTTCGCACCTCTTGAGATTGATCGGCGTATCCGTTCCCTAGCGAA
>JBBPQH010000449.1:0-17173 GCA_038092475.1 Boletus tomentosulus | reverse complement strand
CATTCTGAGTTTGAATTATAAGTTTCGGCTTCACTCGGCACATTCATTTTTTGCAGTGTCACAACTCGGTCACTCCACGTGACGTTCGTCGGTTTCGCAAGTCGACTACCTTATGAAATTTTAATGTATGAAAAATGCCAAAAAGAAATTTTATACAACTATTTGCCATTTTCAATGTACTAGACTTGTCGTGAAAATGTCATAATCCCCGGTGTGTCCCGCGTACTCAGCCCTCCCATTACGTGAAGAGTATCTGCCTCGGATTGGACAGCCCGCAGGAGAGCAGCATCAAAGCGAAAACAGTCATTGAAGGATGTCCACCTCCTTGCGGTGTTTACTCTTGTTTACGTAGGTGTCGAGGTTACCCTGGGAGGTAAGTATGTTTGTTATGCCCGTCCATATTCTGCACCGAGTTCACGATTATGTTCAGGCTGGATTGTAACATATATAATCGATGTCCGTGGGGGTGGCACATCGTCTGGGTATATATCGTTGGGATTTTTAGAGGTATGTCACATCCAAGAACAGTCTATCTCGCCCTACTTATACGTCAACGAACAGCTCTGATGACCGGTCGGGTTGTGTTATTGTGGCTCTACCAAAAGGTATATTCCCTGCTCCTATTACCGCTTGTCATTATGTCTCGTTGTTTCAGGTGGGGAACGGAAGGTCATGTATATTTACGCTCTTCTAGCCATCAGATTGGAGTTGGTGGTGTGGTTGCTACCATCGCCCATCGGTGGGGCCGTGTCCGTTTCGATCATTGGTCTTCTGCTGGGACCAATGTATCCAATCACGATGAACCAAGCTGTGCGGGTATTTCCAGCATGGCTGCTAACAGGTAACGTTCTTCGTTAGCTCTCAGGCCAAAGATGTGGGTTACTCAGGTGGGCGTCATAGGATCGATTGGATGGATCGCTGGTTTCGGTCAAACGGGATCAGCGTTGTTGCCATTTATGACGGGCGCGATTGCGTCCAAGACAGGTATTAGCTCTCTGCAGCCTTGTGAGCGACCTGTCTCGTGATCTCTCCCCGCGGGGCAACACGACGCACGCATTAATGGCGCGATGGGACGACCAGATCAAAAACCAAAACCTGTACTGATACGTGTTGTTAAAATATTCCTGAATTTGCCCTTTTTCTTGGCTTTCTGCCGAAAACATTTGAATGCTATCGAGAAAGGAACCATTCTAGATTGTATTGACATGCTACTCGTCCGTGGTTTACAGGGTGGCGGCACAGGGATGCATGACACGCAACTTCTCGTCCACGATTGTTGCAATGGTGATAATAACCTCCTTTCATTGTGCGCCACGCCTGGCGCAGGATACCCTCCCTAGAACATATCTGCACCGCGTTTGGAGTCGGTTCCATGTTCACGTTGGTGGCGACGGAACGCTAGTAGCTGATAGAAGGAATTCACATTGAGCCGTCTCGCTACGCGCCACATTCACCTCGCAACCCTGTGCAGGGTGAGATATCTCAACGGCTGGAACGACAGCTCCATCCAGCTGCCATCGAGGAAACGGAAGGTAAAAAAATCAATCGTATCCTCGTGCACTCATGTATATGCTGTCCTGAAGCTGGCCCACCCGTTTCGGAACCGGGCGTGATCATGGGAGGCACACTAGAGTCATAGGCGATCCTTGCGCTCCGCACATAACGTTCGGTATACGCGATTCTTTTCTATCCCATTCCGCTTTACCGCGCGTACGGTGCTCTTTGTCATCCTTGTCTACGGCCCACTGTTTCCCCAGATCTCACATTGGTCTTGTCACTTATGCTGCGGCACCGGAATCATGTTTCGTTCGAGACATGGCAAAGTGTATGCCGTGAGTGTATCACCATAGCCCTGCATATCAAGCGTAAGTCATCGGGACACCTCGAGGTGCCACTCCCGCTTTATGTCGCTGTAATTACATTGCATGTACTATGTACTTGGTTCTTGTTCGTTTCTCACCTTTTGTTGCTGCTAATATGTACACAAAACTCGTGTGTGACAAAAGTATTGCCCTCTCACTGGTGCCACAGACCGACAGAAAGTAGGCACGGTTATTTTTTGTGTAACCGGACCCTCATACGTTGACATCAACGTCCTTCCTCCCCCCGCTCTCCACGCGCCGCTGCGTTAGCCAGCTCTGTATAGCGCATTGTCTTTGACGCATCTCAGGTTCGTTTTCACTTTTAATCTCTAAGCGCTATATGCCTGTGTTCATCGCGAGCGCTTTACCCTAGCAGCTTGCCTACGTGAGTGCGCACTTCCATTTTCCATCCTTCAGCGATCTGAACGATACTGACACTGTGCACTCTTCTATTGCAGCCCTGGAATATCTTTCCTTGCCGTCAAATTCTTATCGCCCAAGTATCTCCAGTGTTTTAGCGCTCCCCCATCCGCCTGTCCTCCCGTTCTTAGAGCGCCCGTGCTCCACTGATCTGTCATAGATTCATAGTTGTCTTCGATCCGCCCTACCCGTCTCATTATCGTCATATCGAACTTTCTTGTGGTCATCTCTCTTCGCACTCCCGCCCATTTCTCTTACCTGCTGCATCCTCCCACTTCCTTCGTTTCCTCCCACCTCCCACACACCGTCTGTACCGCACTGTCAAGCTTCGCCTCATTTGGTTTTGAAGCCGATACTCCAACTTGCTTCTCTTGACACACCGTCTCCTTAACCCCCATCTTTCCTGTTCTCGTCTCTTTTGTGGTCTGGTCTACTCCCTGTGAGTTGTATTAATGCTTGCCTTAGCACCGGTTTCTTATCTTTTTGCTGTGTTATTCTCGTCGCAGCCTTCTCTAGCCTGTCGACCTCTTGCCCTCTATCTTACCGTTTCCCTTTCCGCTTTATCGTTCCCCATCCACAGTCTGTTTTTGCCTCTGTCGTCTTCTGCCCTGTTTTCGTAAGTTAAATACATTCCTCCTTGAGCGTGGGTTCCTTATCTGTTCTTTCGCTTTCCGTGATAGTCTCGTCTCAGCCTTGCTCATATAAATTGCGCCTAAGCGTCAGTTTCTTATTCGTACTTCTTTTTCTACGCCAGCCACGTCTACGTTCCATCGTTGGCTGTCTCCATATTTCCTCTGCTTGCTACATCCTTCTCCTGCCAGCTCGCCTCCTCCGACTTTCTTCCAGTTCCCCAATCCGATCCATCTTCCTGCTCCGTCTGCTTTTCCCTCTCTCCACCTCGCCACATTTTTGTCTGCACCTTTTAGGTCCTCCCACACCAAATATCTTGCTCATCTCACCTTGATTTCACCCCTGTCTCGTCACGCTGCATTAAATACGCTCGCCTAATCAACAGTCTCCCTTGCCCATTGCTGTCCTATCCGTAACTCTTGTTTCCCTTATCCGATTTCCCACCTGTCTACCGAAGCTCTCGCTCCGCGTTCTCATCCCATCACTTTGATCATCTCTAGCCCGACCCTTGACTTATTCCACCACCATCTCTGTACCATCTCACCTCCGCATTCCAGCGTCTCTTCTGTGTTTCTGTTCGGCTCCTCTCGTAACCTTTGCGTCCCATCTCCCTCACTCCCCTGCCCTTTTTCTCATTCCCATTTTGTCGCCCGAAATTACTCTGTTCCTCATCTCTACCTGTTATCTTCTCTGCCACCTGAAAGTTGTTAGTTTGGCCACACCATTTCGTAGTCGTCTCCATTGAAATCACTCCAATGAACCGCAAAAACCCCGAAGATGTTCCCTTTCAAGTCACAGGTAAGCTTCCACTGACCAGCTGGTATGTTCATGTGTGCTCACCTTTTTTACATAGTTAATCAACTGACCATCTCATCGTGCCTTGCCAAACAGGACATCCGTGTCACCATTTGCATTGGGGATGTATCTAAAATAACATGTTCTGGAAAATTATCATGGAATCATAGGAGAGTTAGATGGGACCATCCCTTTCTCTTGCAAGTTTTGCACTATACCTTGTGAGTATGGTTGCTCATCATTTCTTCTACAGCTCTGCACCTCCCACCATGACTGTTGTAGTTGCTATATGGATTCTCCCAGAGAAGCTTACCCTTGAATGGGACAAAAAACCATTGGGGAATCAGGTGGTTACAAATGTAGCCAGCTTGTTGGAGTCTGGAAATACCTGGCAATGTAAGTCCTATTTCAATATCTCTGATACATTTGCTGATAGGACACCAGGTAATGTGCTTGGGCTCTCTACTGGTCCTGCAATTCTTTCTATTATATGCAAGGCCAATGATCTGTTGGTGAGCTCTATGTGGTGATTAGCTGATATGTGATTAAATGTGTGCTTTAGATTATACCAAAAGGACATGACTGTCTGTCAGTTCTTACCAGTTATTCATACAAGCTATACAACTTTGGAAGGTGGTCCAAAAATATGGCTAGCATATCCACAAAGATTGAAGTGGAACTGGCAAGATTGGATCTTTGTCCTTTGGGCCATGCAAACCACACTGGAATCCTGAATGATCTTGGAGTTGCTTTTATATTCCATTTTGATCAGGATGGTAATATTGCAGACCTGAATAAAGCCATTCAGGTTATGCAGACAAGACTTGACATTTGTCCTTTGGGACACCCAGAACATGCCCAGGCTCTTGGAGGACTTGTTCTGCCTTTGGCAAGGCATTATTACATACAAAAAAATAAAGAAGACCTAAACAGGGTTATAGAGATGCAACAGAAGTGGTTGGATATGTGTCCACCAGGTCATTCAGATCATGCTAGGGCACTTGGAGAGCTTGCACTATCATTATGGCAGTGCTATAATGTGCAAGGGAATATAACAGACCTCAGTAGGTCTATTGAAATGGGAGAAAAAAGGCTTTATCTTTGCCCACCTGGTCATCCACAGCATACCACTGCTTTGAACAACCTTGCACTATCTATAAGTGCACATTATCGAAGACTGTATGACCTAACTGACCTAAATAGAACCATTGATCTTCAAGAGAAATATCTTCAGTTCTGTCCACCAGGTTATCAAAAACATGGGCGTGCTCTTCGAAATCTTGCACTTTCATTCTTGGATCACTATAACCAACTTGAAAACCACTCTGACTTGGACAGGGCAAATAAGTTATTCAAAGAGGCCTTGGAAACCTATCCAGGCCACCATAATTGTTTTGCATTCAATGCTTCTCAAATAGCAAAAACCACTCTTCTTTTATCTAGCTCCCCTACCAAGTCTCTTGATCAAACACTCCCCTCAGTGGATGAGGCTTTTGAAGCCTACAGACTATTGAAGAAATGTGGTCCAGCAGCTTCTTTGGATCTGTGGAATGCAACCCAGGCTTGGGTCAAGGATGCTGAAAAGCATAACCACCCCTCAGTCTTGGAGGCCTATCAAACATCACTCAATACACTGGATCACTTCACCTCTCTCAATTCTTCACTGGACTCTAGACATGAAACAATGCAGGCAAGAGTGACTAGTCTAGCCAATGATGCATTCTCATGTGCTACAAGGCATGGGAACCTCCAGATGGCTGTTGAGCTCCTGGAGCAAGGTCGAGGAATCCTGTGGAATCAACTCTCCCGGTTCGACATCTCTATAGCTGTGTTGGAGAGTCAGAGTGATCGAGGACGCGAACTCGGGAGGAAATTCACACGATTGAGCTCAGACCTCAGGAAGCACGCGCAACAGAGTGGAGGCCATGATGCAGATCCATACTGGCGGGTCCAGGAGGAATGGCAGGGCGTGGTGGACAAGATTCGCGGGCTCGACGGGTTCTCACGATTCCTCTTGCCTCCCCGTTTCGACGACCTCCAGCAAGCTGCTGAAAATGGAGCGATCATCATCGTAAATGCAAGCAAATACACCTGCGACGCTCTCATTGTTCTCCCCGCTCGTGCGCCTATTCGTGTGCCCTTTCGTTGCTCGCTCGACGATGTTGACCAACTATGTTCGCAATTAGCGGAATTGACCCGGGACTCGCATGCGTACGGGCGACACAGGGAGTCGTACGTGAAGGAAGTGTTGCGCGAGTTGTGGTCATCCGTGGTCGAACCAATCACCACCGTCCTCCAAAACAATGTTCAACTGCCTGTGGGCTCGCGCATCTGGTGGTGCCCAACATCGAAATTCACCATACTCCCATTCCACGCTGCAGGTCCGCATCGGAAAGGCCTCAAGAATCTCATGGACATCTACATCTCTTCATATGCTCCGTCCCTCTCGGCTCTACTTCGTGCGCGCGACCGTATTCGTTCTCAGAGGAAGGTTCGCGGCGCCTCTGGAATGCCGAACGTGATATCATTTGCGGCCGTCGGTCAGGCGCATCCAAGCGCAGACACGAATCTAGGCCAGCTCCCAGAGGTGGAACACGAAATCCAGAGGATTCGCAATGAGACGGACATGCCCGCAGGCGTGGAGTTCGATACCGTCACCGGCGTCGCGGCCTCGATGGAAGGCGCGGTGCAGGCATTCCGAGACCACCGCTTGGTCCATGTTGCCTGCCATGGTGCGCAACACGCGGAAAAACCATTCGAGTCGTGGTTCGCGATGGGCGACGGCAAGCTCACGCTGATGCGCATCATCCAGGAACGCTACACGAATTCCGAGTTTGCGTTTCTGTCTGCGTGTCATACGGCCAAGGGAGATGCGTCGACTCCGGATGAGGTGCTCCACCTCGCGGCTGGGATGCAGTTTGCGGGGTTCAATGGGGTGATTGGGACGTTGTGGAAGGTGGACGATGCGGTCGCGCATCAGGTTGTCACCCGGTTCTACAAGGAGATGTTCAAACAGCCTGTCATTGACTTTGAGCACGCGGCTGCGGCGCTGAACACTGCGGTGATAGAGACTGCTGACGAGGTGTCGTTGGAGAAGCGGATCGTGTTTGTGCACATCGGAATTTGAGTTCGAGTTCGATCGACGCAGGTTTCTTTCTTCCCTTACGGAGGCCTAAATGTATGTTCGTTCAGAGTATCCAAAGCTTGGAAGTACCTAAATTACCCCCATTGAATTGTATATACGTTGCGCGTTCAGCGCCAGAAACGAGCACCGCAGTGCCTGGTATCATGATCGAAGAGCATAAGCCCGACTTGCACGTGTTCGTTCTCGTCGTGTTCGTGTGATGCATCCAACCTACCTATGGCTGTCTTGGGGAGTCCACCACAGACAAGGTAGATGCTTTTCGGAGATGTTGACGACGATCGGAAACCAATCAAGTCCGCTCTTCAAATCACTGATCGTCCGTCTCATTGTGGACAGGACGAGCAACATCTGCTTCTTCCTCGTCTCCATGGTGTAGCTGGCGATACCGGTGTGGATCGTCGACGTCAAGCGCGTCGAGTATGTCAACCCGTGATAAACTTATGTGAAGCAGAGAGGCGGTGCTTGCAAGAGTGTATTTCACGTACCCAACAACAAATTCGCCCCACACCAGATCTTATGGGGATACTATAATGGTACGA
Source organism: Boletus tomentosulus (assembly GCA_038092475.1). Lineage (NCBI taxonomy): Eukaryota > Fungi > Basidiomycota > Agaricomycetes > Boletales > Boletaceae > Boletus > Boletus tomentosulus. The sequence continues at coordinate 9,782 of JBBPQH010000449.1, read as the reverse complement.
GGATGACTGATGGTAGTATACCAGATACCTACGATCGACTGTGTCACCAACGAATTTCAAGAATGAACGGACAAAAAAAACGCACAACTAGTCTACCCAGACTATCGACATATTCTTGACGTGCAGTGTCACGAGGACGCCCCCAACTTCACTGGGCATGCTCTGTTTCATCAAAAGTGAGGATTTGTTTGCCCTTTCAAGGCATCACTCCCATCATTAGCGAGCGGAGGGTGATGCGAATGAGAGAGTGACTACTCATGGGAGACAGAAGAAGTAGGCGTTGTAGTACAGACTGCGTTTCCAGTCATCAATCTCGTACAGCTGTTTTAGAGGCCTGTCCGCGACCGCAATTCACTATCAAGAAGGGGTGAAAACTGGGTTGGAGTGATTGGCAGATACACGATGATCGTAATCATCTGGAACGTAAATCCGCACACGACAGTCAGGAGACGATGTGAAACATAAAACAAGAGAGAACCCTTACCAGAATGCCACAATGATCCAGGGAACGAACCTGTCCTCGGCCCATCCGACCACGTGGAGAGAAACGGTTGCGCCGATGACGAAGACAAACATGCAACTTTTGAGCAAGTCGGTGACGAACAAGGCGGGTGCCGTCTTAAAATTTAGCCCGTATTTTTCCTCCAGTAAAATCTTCCGGTATACCGAGAGCAGTGGGCTACTCTGAGACAAGGACGGATCGGCAAACGTGAGGGATTGGGTGATCTTATGTCCAATCATCAACGTCAAAGTGGCAGGTTGGTCGAGCTGCACCGTGGGCTCACCTCGTACTCGCTGCCATAGCCAAACTGTGCAATGATCTCCCTTGCAGCTTCCCAGGACCCATGATCAGGCATAAAACTTCATGACACAGTCAACAACTTGTTGAAGCAAGCCCGTGATGAGTAAGAACGGGCCTCGTCTCCGCCATACAGCTCCAGGTGCGGAAGGTCACCTTGTCGATAATACTGGCACGGCAGGTTTGGTTTTTGAGTGCAGGGTGATGATACTTTGTCAAAGCGGAAGGGAATGCCCACAAAAGATAGGACTGGCGGCCTAACAGCGTGACCGTCCACGGAGAAGAAATTTCCGTCGATCAGTTTTGAACTTCTGCCGCTTGTGTCGCTTACACTACGGTTTGTGTAAGGACGTTTCGATTCTGCTATGGAGAGGTCAGGAAGAGCGAAGGACACGCCTGCAGAGGTGCGGTTTAGCTGGGTCGAAAGTTCGTCCCGAGTCGTGCTGATTGTCCTGAACAGTTGGCAACTTGGTCGATGCCCAGGTACAGCAGGTACGTGCGGTGCTGGTCATCCTTAAAGCTTAACTCTTGTGTACCGTCTTTGCCAGGTCGGTGGGTGGGGGTCGTAGAACGCATACCAGGGCTTCAATGGTGTCATTCTAGGTCGGTGCCTTTCTGGTGGACTTGGCCCACTGAGCTCGTCGAATGGAGGCGATCAGTGATTTCGACGCTTTTCCCTTGTGAATTGTCATTGTCGAATGGCCCCGAAACTCGTCCCAGGCACCCACCAAAAACCCTCGCAGAACAACTCTCCCTCCTCCCGACCCGCTTCAAGTCCCAACATGCGCCAAAAACCCAAACAGACCAAGAACCTCAAGACCGTACTCGAGCAGGAACACGAGCCTGAGCGACATGTATTATGGACGTTGACGCCAGCACCAGATGGCAACAGTGATAGAGATGTGAGTATGATGGCATTCACAGCGAGGTCTTTCGCTCCGCTCATGCTCTTTGTTCCCATCGAGCAGTAAGTTGCGAGGGACAATGGCTTCTTTGAGTTATAACGGACTAATTGGTTGGCTTTGGATGGACACGGCGAGCTTTAGGTGCGCCATTCACGACTCTCTTTGTACATGGCCTCTTAGCACCACTCGCAGCCTCTCCGTATCCGTAGCGCTTCAAGCGCTGACTGTCATCTCCATGGGCAGCATCACAGACCGCTGTCAAGCACCGCTTACAACACTGAGAACGGTCCCAGCGACGAGCCAGAAGTCACTGCTCCTCGCATTCGCATTCTCGGGTGCTTTCGGCTTTTGTGGCTCCGTCGTTGCCATGAATGTCTACCTCCCTCACTCGTGCACGAATCTCCAGAACTGAGCCAAGCCAAGACGAACTCGAGAAGACGTCCGCCCGACCCCTGTCCACCTGGGACGATGTCGCAGGGACATCCTTCTGCTGCCCCTCGCGCTCCTGCCCGTGACGCGTCTGTACGGCTCCACGCTCTCGCGATCTGGCGGAGCGGAGTGTGGCAGATGGTGTTTTCGGTGTCCGCAGCGCTGTGGCTGCTGTGTGCGCCGCGCGACCAAGCGGGAAGGGAGGACAGGTGACGCGTGTGAACCGAGTGGGCAATGCGCGGAAGAGGCTTGGGGCGATGCTGAGGTGAAGCGGCTGTAGCACATGTTTCGATACCTCGCCGCCCGGCTTCTCCTCTCCGACAGTGCGTTCTCGTCTCTATGGATCCCGTTTGATCTCGACGGTGGATAGAGTTGACGATGATCGCTGCGATGGCAATCTTGTCCGACAAGGCAACGCTGTACATGGACGCCTCGTCGCTCGTGCTCATCGGTGCGATCATGCCTGGCATCTGGCATCTTCGGCTTGCTTGCGCTTCCCATGCTACCCCGCCGGTGTAGGTAATCGAATCTGTATGTACTCGTGTCATGCATCCCTACTTATATTTGTACCCTTTGTGAGGCGCATGGAGGTCGGGGCGTTGAGTTCGTGGTGTGTCACCTTGCGCCTGTGTGGCTGAGCGGGGTTCTGTGCGACTAGGTTGTGCGTATGGCGCTTTCCAGAGTTATGTCCTGTGCAAAGTTCATTCCGCCAGGTGAAGAAGCGCGATGGTACGGCTTGTTCTCCGTCACAGACAAGGTATGTAGTATCCCCTCGCCTTTTCGTACACGCTGACGCTGATCGGACTAGTCAGGCCCAGGCTGATCGTCGGCCCCACCGCGGACAGCACGGAAAACATTCGCTAAGCTTTCTTCTTCGCCTTGATGGCATGGCTGGTGATACCTGTGCTCTGGAGGGTCGACATTAAGCGGAGCGGATCGATGTGAAGACCTAGTATGCGGTCGAATGCATCAAATTTGTCGAGTCGTAATACTGGGGAAAGCCTTTCTCTGGCGTTGCACCAATGAGGTGCAAGTCATGATCTTGTTAGCCGCTACCACTGTAGATGTGTGACAAATACTGATATCATTGATATTATCTGTGGCTTCATCTTTCTCCTCCCTTGCATCCAACCAATTAGGCATGCAGCCTCGTGCTGCTTACACCCCGGACTTTTGCGGGGCCTTGTGGCGCCATACCCGCTTGTTGATATATTTCTTCCCCCCAACTCCCAACTCCCAACTCCCACCTCACCCACCTCCACGCGCTGCGTTGGCCAACTCTGTCTATATAGTGCACCGTCATCGGCGTATATTCCTAGGTTTCGGTTTCGTTGTCACTTTCAATCTCGACCGATATTCCTGCGTTCATCGCAAGCGCTTTATCGCCTAGCGTCTTGTCTACGTGAGTGCGTGCTACCGTTTTCCATCCGATTCATCGATCTCAACGATGCTGGCATGCACCCTTCGGTTGCAGCCCTGGTTTATTGCATTTCCGCCTATCTTCCCTTTCTCTGGAGCGCTGTGCCTCGCTGAGCTGGCATCGTCGTCTCTGATTCGCTCTTTCCATTTCCCTTAACTCGGCCTGTCGTTTTTTTAACTCTACCGATCGCCTCTTCTCGCACGTTCACTCATTTCTCTTGCCTGCTGCTCCCTCCTACTATTGTTTCCTGACGCCTCCCACCTTCCACCCGTATTACATTGTCGAGCTTCGCCTCGTTTGGTTTCGAAGCCAATATCCCACCCTGCTGTCCTGACACACCTTCCCACATTCAACTCCCTGGTTTCGTCTCTTTCATCGTCTGCTGTGCTCCCGTGAGTTGTGTTAATTCTTGCTGAGCGTCGATCTCTCATCTGGTCTTCATTTTGATATATTGTTCTCGTCTCGGTGATTTCCTAGCCCGTCAACTTCTTACTCGCCCCTTTTGTTTTATCGCTCTCCGTCTTCAGCCTATTTTCGTTTCTGTCGTTTTCTGCTCTACTTTCTGAGTTGAATAAATCCCACCTTTAACGTCGATCTCTCCTCCATTCTTACACTTCCCGCGCTAGTCTCATCTCAGCCTTGCTCGTGAGTCATAGAAATTCCGCCTAAGCCGTTACCTCTTATTTTCTCATTCTAGTCTTGCCCAAGTTTTATTGTGTGTCATCTCCATATATCCGTGCCCACTGCGTTTCTTCCCATTCGTCTCCTCCCGATCTTTTGCCAGTGCACCAATACGATCTCTCTGCCTGTTCCCTCTCCACCTCGTCTGTCAGTCTGCATCATTTAGGTCACCCCACCTCCAATATTTTGCCCGCCTCTCGACCTCCAAATTTTACCCGTCTCGTTACGCTGCATTCCATCGCCCACCTGCCTTTGAAAGCTTTAAACCAGTGTGCTCTCTTCCATCGTCTCCAGCCCAACCCTTTCCCACCACCATCTCTGTACCCAGTTCTCCATCTCTGTATTCCAGTACTATCCCTGCCGTGTTTCTGCCCGTGGCCTTCAAGCGCCATCTCCCCCCAAGTCTCTGTCCCCTCTGTCCCCTTTTCTGACCTGTTCTGTCACCCGAATTTACTCTACCTGTTATTCTCTCGGCCACCCGAAAGCTGTCATACCACTTTGTAGTTGTCTCCATCAAATTACTCTGATGAACCGCAAAAATCCCGAAGATGTTACCTTTCAAGTCACAGGTAAGCTTCCACTGACCAGCCTGTGTGCTCATGTGTGCTCACCTTTTTACATAGTTGGTCAACTGACTCTCTCATCATGCCTCACCAAACAGGACATCCATGTCACTGTTTGTGTTGGGGACATGTCTAAAATAACATGCTCTGGAAACCTATCAGAGGATGGTCTGACAGTAACATGGAACCACCCCTTCCTCTTGTGGGTATTGTTGCATTGCTTGTGATTCTGCTTGCTTATTAATTCTACAGCTCTGCACCTCCCTCTGCTACTGTTGGAGTAGTTGTATGCATGCTTCCAGAGGAACTCACATCTGAATGGGACAAACAACCATTGGGTGATCAAATGGTCACTAATGTGGCTAGTATGTTAGAATCTGGCAATACCTGGCAATGTAAGTCCCATTTCAATATCTCTGATACAATTGCTGATAGGGCACCAGGCAATGTGGTTGGGCTCTCTACTGGTCCTGCAACCCTATCTATTATATCCAAGGTCAATGATGTGTTGGTGAGTTCTATGTGGTAGTTCAGCTTGTTTGTGATTGATTGTATCCTAGATTGTACCAGATGGGCATGACTGTCTGTCAGCTCTTCAGATATACAAAACAAAGCTATACCACTTTGGAAGGTGGTCCAGAAATGTGGCTAGCATGTCCACAAAAATTGAGGTGGAACTGGCAAGATTGGATCTTTGTCCTTTGGGTCATGCAAACCACACCAGTATCCTGCAGGATCTTGGAGTTGCCTTTATATTACGTTATGATCAGGATGGCAATGTTGTGGACCTCAATAGAGCCATTGAGGTCAAGCAAAGGAGGCTTGATATTTGCCCTATGGGACATCCTGAGCACATTTGGGCTCTTGGAGGACTTGTAGTGCCTTTGGCAAGGCATTACTACATCCAAAAAAATAAGGAAGACCTAAACAGGATTATAGAGATGCAACAGAAGTGGCTTGAGATGTGTCCATCTGGTCATTCAAGTCATGCATTGGCTTTGGGAGAGCTTGCACTATCATTGTGGGAGTGCTACAATGTGCAAGGGAATATAACAGACCTCAATAGGTCTATTGAAATGGGAGAAGAAAAGCTTCATCTTTGTCCACCTGGTGATGTAGAGCATACCAAGGCTCTGAATAACCTTGCACTATCTTTGAGTGCACGTTATCGAAGATTGCATGACCTAACTGACCTAAACAGAACCATTGATCTTCAAGAGAAACTTCTTCAGCTCTGTCCACAGGGTCATCAGGGTCATGGGCTTTCCCTTCGAAATCTTGCACTTTCACTTCAGGATCGCTACTACAAAATGTCAGACAAGTCTGACTTGAGCAAAGCAAAGAAGTTGTTCAAAGAGACCTTAGAAACCTATCCAGTCCATCATAGAGATTTTGCATTTAATGCTGCTCAACTAGCTGCAACCAGTCTTCTTTTATCCAACTCCTCCCAAAGGTCTCATCCCTTGGATCAACCACTCCCTTCAGTGGATGAGGCTTTTGAAGCCTACAGACTATTGAAGAAATGTGGTCCAGCAGCTTCTTTGGATCTGTGGAATGCAGCACAGGGTTGGGTCAAGGATGCTGAAAAGCATAACCACCCCTCAGTCTTGGAAGCCTATCAAACATCACTCAATACACTGGATCACTTCACCTCTCTCAATTCTTCATTGGACTCTAGACATGAAACAATGCAAGCAAGAGTGACTAGCCTAGCCAATGATGCATTCTCATGTGCTACAAGGCATGGGAACCTCCAGATGGCTGTTGAGCTCCTAGAGAAAGGTCGAGGAATCCTGTGGAATCAACTCGCCCGCTTCGATATCTCTATAGCTGTGTTGGAGAGTCAGAGTGATCAAGGACGCGAACTCGGCAGGAAATTCACACGATTGAGCTTAGACCTCAGGAAGCATGCGCAACGGAGTGGAGGCCATGATGCAGATCCATACTGGCGGGTCCAGGAAGAATGGCAGGGCGTGGTGGACAAGATTCGCAGTCTCGATGGGTTCTCGCAATTCCTCTTGCCTTCCCGTTTCGACGACCTCCAACAAGCTGCTGAAAATGGACCGATCATCATCGTAAATGCAAGCAAATACAGCTGCGACGCTCTCATTGTTCTCCCCGCTCGTGCGCCTATTCGTGTGCCTCTTCGTTGCTCACTCGACGACGTCGACCAACTATGTTCCCAATTGGCGGAATTGACCCAAGACTCGCATGCGTACGGGCGACACAGGGAGTCGTACGTGAAGGAAGTGTTGCGCGAGTTGTGGTCATCCGTGGTCGAACCAATTACCTCCATCTTGCAAAACGATGTTCAGCTGCCTCCGGGTTCGCGCATCTGGTGGTGCCCGACGTCGAAATTCACCATGCTCCCATTCCATGCTGCAGGTCCGCATCGGAAAGGCGTGAAGAACCTCATGGACATCTACGTCTCCTCGTATGCACCGTCTCTCTCGGCCCTCCTTCGTGCGCGCGACTGCATTCGTTCTCAGAGGGAGGTTCACGACGCGTCTGGAACGCTGAACGTGATTTCATTTGCGGCCGTCGGTCAGGCGTATCCAAGCGTAGACACTGGCTTGGGCCAGCTCCCAGAAGTAGACCACGAAATACGGAGGATTCGTAACGAGACAAGTATGCCCGCAGGCGTGAAGTTCGATACCGTCACTGGCGCCGCAGCCTCGAAGGAAGGCGCGGTACAGGCATTCCGAGACCACCGCTGGGTCCACGTCGCCTGCCACGGCGCGCAGCACGCGAAGAAGCCGTTCGAGTCGTGGTTCGCGATGGGCGACGGCAAGCTCACACTCATGCGCATCATCCAGGAACGCTACACGAATTCCGAGTTCGCGTTTCTGTCTGCGTGTCACACGGCCAAGGGAGATGCGTCGACACCGGATGAGGTGCTCCATCTCGCGGCTGGGATGCAGTTTGCGGGGTTCAATGGGGTGATTGGGACGTTGTGGAGGGTGGACGATGCGGTCGCGCATCAGGTGGTCACCCGGTTCTACGAAGAGATGTTCAAACAGCCGGTCATTGACTTTGAGCACGCAGCTGCGGCATTGAATATTGCGGTGATAGAGACTGCCGACGAGGTGTCATTGGAGAAGCGGATCGTGTTTGTGCACATCGGGATTTGAGTTCTGCAGCCGACGTAGGTCTCTTCTTTTCTGTTTCGGAGGTTAATGTATAGTGACATTATGTGCCCTCCAGATATCCTTTTTTTTGTATTATATCTTGACTTCGGTGCCGACGACCGGGGCCGAGTTCATCGTGATTCATTCATTCTGGAGACGTAGGTATGTTTCTGTACGATCACCCCGTGGAGTTGATCCATCGTTGTTTTATCTCTTGACCGTTCTTGAATTTGTACTATATCTTGATTTCAACGCCCGAATTATATGCCTTGTGTTTGCTATGCTCTGGCCTGCTGAGTCTATGGCCATTGAACATTCCACAACACTTACAATATCAGCGCCGGTCCACTGCCGACGTACTGTTGAAGTGCTTGGTATCATGATCTAAGGACATGACAATGTCAGTACCAACCCTAACACAAGGACATGAGGGAAAGCCATGCCATAGTCGAACCCCAGACGGCATCAGGAAAATTGGACGTTTCTCAGCTAGGCCAGGGAGGAGTTATGAACCGTGGCGACCGCATCGCTCGGTAGTTTATGGAAGAACAACTGATCAGGACTTCTTTATAGCCGTCGGCATACCGTAGGCCGTGTTGAGGTTCACTGCTGTCCTCTACGAACACGCTGCGGAACAGACATCGCCGCTTGTCACAGTGGAACATCCTTGTCTGTACTCAACGGTTGAGAGAATGCCAGTCGGAGTGGACGTCATTCAAATAGCAAAGGAAGCAATCGACTTGGACGGTATTTGGCAAGCCTTGGTTACTTTCAGAGTCTCCGTGAGTCGCTGTGTTGATCATTATTCTTTCCTGTGGAGTCATGCTAAACGAAACCAAAAAAAAACTCACTTTCCTTTCCCTCGCCAGGATGCCCTTCAATGTGACTGAAGCTGCACACCAGGACCTTTACTCGCATGTCGATTTGCCCGAGGGCAACATCTCTGGGCTTCGCACTTGTTTGTCCGACCTCGTTAAGAAAATACATCAAGTGGAAATGTCTCACGTCCATCCGCACGCAGAGAAATAATTGTTGACGAAACTCATGTGGCAGGAATCGTGATGTGCCAGAAAGCTACGATGTACCGCAGCGATCATGAAAAGTGTGATTCAAATGTAGAGGACAACAACGTCAAGTTGGCGGGCAAAGTAGCTATACATAGGACCTGCTAACGTACCAGCGCCGAGAATAAACAACTCCTAGGGCGGACGAATGTTTGTGGATATGTTTGTACGATGAGAGGCTTGGTGGGCTAACCTGCGATCATAAGAGGGGAGCATGTGCGCGTGCCAAAGAAGACGATTCTATCATGGATAGAAAAACCAGATCTGCAACCGTCGACTCCCTTTCAGTGATCAATGGTCGGGTAGGACCAACAGCAGGCATTTCAATGGTGAGGTGAGCGGAGAACCCAGCTTAGCACATTCCCATTGGGCAGCAGTAAAGACATTGTTGGGCTGGAGCTTCCAACCTTGAAAAGCATGGCAAACACAACGTCCAAAGTACACAATAGTGGGATTGTCTGTTTGGCGCCTGATTGCGAACAAGCTGCCAAGCGTTCATTGAAGAGATGATGGACCCACAAAGACGTTCGGGGCTTGCCTGATTCCGGATAATCAGTATATGTACCGTGGTGATCACTCAGTATCACAGCCTTTGGCGTAACGGTTGAGTGGTCTGACGGTCTGAGAATCAGTGAGTTATTACAGACTACAACGCCGCAAAATGTTCCTTTTTGTGTAGACATGTTGAAAAAGGGAAACTCGACTCAAGACGCGGTCCTTTCCGTGCTCAGATGCTCCCTCCAGAGACGCTTGAGCTCATTCTGGGACACCTTTCGCGGGGCGATCTCGTCCC
>JBBPQH010000448.1:0-17183 GCA_038092475.1 Boletus tomentosulus | reverse complement strand
CTACAGCGTCTCGAAGTTCCTTGATGGTGTAGAAGTACTGTAAGAGAGAATTCAAATAACACGTATTGCCCAGCTGATTGAGGCCTCTTGGAAAGTCATGCTGTATACTCGGGACTATCTCGCCCGCTAATCGTGACATGAGAGGTCATTCCAGTACTGAATCCAGTGAATACTTACGGTCTTGCCCCGTCTCCAGGAATGCTCGTAACCGAGAGCTGTCCCTAGCCTCTGCGAGTGTAAACAAGGCCTCTTTCATACGATCAGCCTGGTGAGGTTGTTCTTCAAGCTAGCAAACCTTGCTTGAGGGCATGGTCAACTGATCAATCATCAGAACACATACCCGCATCATGAACACGGTCATCAACATTCCATCGTCCGTCTCCGGAGGCACTTCTAGGATGGTATGCGCACGACTTGGGTCCATACCATCCCTCGTAGAATCCTCCCACAGTTTCCGTAGGCTCACGCTGCTTCTCGATTCGGCCACGATTCTGAACGCGTCGTTGGCATCCCTCAGTCGCTGCGCGCCGTCCTTTGGATCTCTCCAAGCCCTCTTTAAACAATCTTTCCAGGCGCTGACCAAGAACGCCTCGTCAATGTCATCCTCGTAATCTACGCGCAGCAAGTTGTCTTTGCCGAAACCAAGGACTCTGATGGCGTTGAGACGATCCTCTTCCGTATACCGGTTTCGGCTACGCTCTTGCAGAACAAGATTTTGAAGTTCCTGGGAAGGAATATCGCCAAATTGTTGAATCGCTTGGATAATAACATAAAATTGAGTGAAGTAATGCGGTGTCTGCCTAGGGTCGCATCTGCATTGCGCAAGATATGCAAATGCCAAAAGCTCTGAGAGCTATTGGTTCAACAGGGAAGAAGCCATGGCATAGATTAGCTTACCAGGCGAATATGTCATGGGTGTCAATCCTAATGCTCTTATAGCACGCTGAACAGGTTCATATTCTATGAACGGAGGCGGTTTTGCCACTCTTTGGACTATGCGTTCAGGTGAACAACACCAAACCTAGTAACAAGCAAAGCGAGACATACTCTGATCGGGATGCGCGCCTATGCCCATTTGATACAATTCGCGGACGGGATCCAATTTCACCCACACTCTTGTCGTAGTATATTGTTTAAGCACATTGCCTATTAAAAAAATCGGCGAAAGTCCAGGACATCCGGAGAGCACATACTGTATCGGCGCTCGTAGTCGAGCAACCAAGCACCTATCTCCACCCAGGAACGAAGGAGCTTTCTACCGTTTTGTCGACCCTCTGAGGTACTTGGATCTGTGTTAGGGGGTGTAATGGAGGTATCTGTCACACCAGCTGGTGTAATTGTCTCAGCGACGACGAAACCCAAATGGTCAAAGATACTGCGACTGGGGACATCATCGTGTGAGTAAATTCAAGACTAGCCAAATTTATCCTCACACTACAGGTGACCATCCGATCTTTCGTTGGAATAATGGCCGAGAAATTGTTATGCTTCGATTTTCGCCCCTCCATAATTTGTTCTCAATGACACTACATCTCATAAGTATCTGTCAGCATAGCACGAAAGTTGAACATACAGCAGGAAGGTCTCCAGCCCTGAAACAACGGATTCCTCTCGGTTACGAGTGAGAGGAGGGTTGTCCCACCTCTCTCGCATGAATTCCTCGATGTACTTGACGGGTATGACACCAGGGATGACGTCGGAAACGATGCAGTATAGCGAGCACTGGCAACAAAGATAGAGATCTAACAAGTCACCTTCCACCTCGGGAACTAAGTCTTCCATAGCATCATCTGACATTTTGTCTAGTGAAATGCCATCCAAGTTAAGTGAGGTGGCCTTTCTGCGTTTTTGTTTCTTCTGGACGGATATTTCCCACTCTGAACGACGGAAAGCAGGGTCGAGCTTTGAGGCATCTACGGCCTTTTCGTAACGATGGAAGTGGTGGGTCAAGTTTGCCTGCCCAAAAGGTTGTTCTCCCTCCCCCACGCATGATGTCGTCCGTTTACGACGCGCAAGATCCGGAAAGGGTGTTTCTGGGTCGGGAACGAATGACTTGGCCAAAGGGGGCATCATCGTTGAAGACCTCCATTGGAGAAGAACCCAACCGTTATGTTTCCTGCAATAGTACGCGTTTGGATGGGGTATAGAGTATAAGAGGTCTTCCACAGAAGGTGGCTGGATTTGTGGACCCAAATCGCCGCTTTCTTGAGAGGAAGAAGGCAAAGGCTTGATATCTGGTCGGTCGATACTGACCGAGAACAACGAATGATCAGGATTGTGTAAAATGTCAGCTAGATATGGCGGTAGTACTCCTGGGCCTGGTCGTTTGGGTGCATCGCGGGTAGAAGTAGTATCCCACCAGTGTTCTTCTGCGAATTTATCCCGATCATCGATGATAGGGCCTTGTGACGAGGACTCTCCAAATGGTTGGCCCCAAGTGCCGGTGCTATCCCAAGGTGTCGATTCTGTATTCCATGTGTCCGTAGATGGGGCCCATGCTTGTTGGGGCCCTGCCCAAGAATTGTCGGTCGGACCCCATCCGTTATGGACTTCTTCTGCTGGTAAGAGGCCGGGCATGGAATCGTTGACGACAGGTCCCTCCTCGACAAGCTGTGGCTCGCGAAAGGGACTCTTATCCAAAGCACCGTACACTGGGGGTGGTGTACTGGGCTGGACGACCTTTGTATGAGTCGAACCGACGTTTTTTCGAGACGGGAGTGGTGGAGGCTTTGATGCGTAAAAGCTGGCAGGTGTGACTGTATTCGGTGTCTTGGAAGTATTTGTGGATGGCGTGGGCTGGGGTGGAGATGGCAAGCGACGAGCCAACTGCGCGGAATCACTGCGGTCCATAGCACGCGCTGCAAGGGGTAATATCAGCGTCTAGAATGAGCCACGATAATTGACTGCATGCAGACATTGGCAAGATTTCAAGACGATCAGGATATCATCCACACGAACTCGGACTCGGTCAGGACAAGCAACTCGACGTTAGATTGCGACTTGATCAAAGCTCTGTAGCACGCTTATGTAATCTAGGGTGTACGTAGGTCTATCTACCTCCTCACTCTAGAATTTGTAGACCTGGACCAGTCATCATCAGCAGCACATCACACAGCATATGGATAGAGCAAACCTGGTCTGCAGTGTATCCAAGTTCCTTTAGGACACCACTCAGTTCTCCTTGTTTCATGCCACTCTTTTTGCCAGCCAGTGAAGCCACCTGCGGCGGAGGGCCTGTGACTCTCGTCAACCTCAACCAATTCACCTTGGGCAAAATTACTCACCACAAACGAAGACTTTCACTTTGTCGCCAAGGGAAGAAGGGGCAAAGTGCTGCTTGATGAGATCTGCACCAACATACCCACTTGGTCCTGATCCCACAGTACACCGTGAGCATTACACAGAGAGCTGAAGGAATTTTCAATCACCGTTCCAGTTTGCAGGAGGTTTGTCAAGCACATAGACAACGTCAAAGTTGTTGGGGTATTTCGTCTTCATGGCGTCCAGTTCTTCCCGGAGAAGAATGTCTGTCTCAGTCACATTTGCAAAAATCAGCTTGAACTTGGTCTTGTTGGTTTTATCCGCGAGTGTGTGTTGTAAAACCTGGTACAGCGGCGCGCTTGTGGACTACGCTCAGATGACTAAGAGATTGACCTTGCACGCAAACTCACATGCCAGTGCCACCACCGATGAGGCCAACTTCATCCAGCTCGTTCACTACAAAAAGTTGAACAGGGGTTTGTCACGAAAAACAAAGGAAGCCATTACTCTTCCAGGACCATTTCGGCATGGGTCCCTTGATGGCCAGCTTGTCGCCGGGCTTGAGGGAGTGGATATACTTTGAGAGGTTGCCGGTTTCATACTTTTTAATGATAAAGGTGAACTCTCCTTCTAATTCCGATGGAGAAATGGGGGTATAAGGCCGTTGGATGGGTTTTCCGCTGGCGTCCTTGAGGTCCTCTGACCTGAGCAACACGCACGAGGCTATGGGAAGAAGAGAAGCCTTGTCCTCGCCCAAATCAAAGACAAACCTATGGGACATGTGGGTGCCTATATCGTGGAAGTGAGGTGAGACTCACTTGGATGTATTGTGGTTGTATGGCTCGACCCTCTTGAGCTTGAAGTCGACAAAGTTTTGAGAGTCGAGAGGACTGGTCAAAGCCTTATTTGGCTTCACTTGCTCTGGTCCAGCTTTGAAGTAGTACTCGTAAAGCAGCCAACCACCTACGGCACCACCAGTAGCCCAAATGTATTTAGACGTTCCAGAGCTTTTGGCTGCGGGTACTCCTGTGGAGTATAGCCTGGCCTGGCAATCCCAAATTACTTGTGGATTGAGAGCGGTGTGAACAATGAACGTACCGCTGAGCGGGCAAAGGCGGCAGGACGGAAGAAGGACATGGAAGAACGGATGGAAGAATGGTGGGAGCGGCTGAGCCTGAGAATTGGCGGTAGGGAGACTCTTTGATGTAAAAATGCTGGGAGGAAGGTTTTACTTACCTTTTTATCGGTTTGGATGCCGTCTGACCTTCAACACCTTCTTTCTCTCAATCTCCATCTTCAACCATGTCGTTCGTCAAGCTGAGCATATTCGGCACTTCGTTCGAGGTGCGTTCCCAACCTCGATATCCTCACGATCCTCATCGATTCCCAAGGTCACTACCCGGTATGTCGACCTGCAGCCAGTCGGAATGGGTGCGCCTAAGTCGTTCATCTCCATCGCCCTCGCTCACAATTCCGCTACAAGGGGCTTTTGGTCTCGTCTGGTACTGGTATTCCCCGCCCACTGTCCCCCACCGCTCATGCATGCATAGTTCCGCAAAGGACCAACTCACAGGCTCCTCCGTTGCGATCAAGAAGATCATGAAACCCTTCAGTACACCCGTCCTCAGCAAACGCACGTATCGCGAACTCAAGTTGTTGAAACACATTCAGCATGAGAACGTACGTTCTCCCGCGACCTGCTCCTTGCATCTCATCGGACACACAACCGGCTTCATAGATAATCAGTTTAAGTGACGTGTTCATATCACCCCTGGAAGATTTGTGAACTCTTCCCCAGCTACGCACATCCCACATCTAATCTCGCTACACAGGTACTTTGTCACAGAGCTTCTGGGCACCGACTTGCATCGCCTGCTGACGTCGCGTCCGTTGGAGAAACAATTCATTCAATACTTTTTATACCAGATTCTTGTGCGTGTGCTTTTTCTTGTTAATTCTCATGACCATTTACACTCAATAGCGCGGTCTGAAATACGTTCATTCTGCTGGCGTCGTCCATCGCGATCTGGTGAGTGGTTGATCCAGTTCTGTTTGCACCCCAGCTTCAACCATCCTTATCAGAAACCGAGCAATATCCTCGTCAACGAGAATTGCGACCTCAAGGTTCGCTTTTCGTGTTTTCTATTTCTAATAACTAACCAGGGCTCAGATTTGCGATTTTGGTCTGGCACGCATCCAAGATCCGCAAATGACGGGATATGTCTCCACGAGATATTATCGTGCCCCTGAGATCATGTTGACATGGCAAAAGTACGATGTGGCGGTCGATATCTGGAGTACCGGATGCATATTTGCAGAGATGTTGGAAGGGAAACCGTTGTTCCCTGGCAAGGACCGTGCGTGCATCTGTCGTTTTCCTACGGACGCGACTCACCAGAGTGCAGATGTGAACCAGTTTTCAATTATCACTGAGCTATTAGGAACGCCCCCCGACGATGTTATCGAGACTATCGCGAGTGAGAACGTGCGTCCGCCATCTTCTCGATAATCTCATTTTCTCACGCTCTCAATTACCAGACGCTAAGATTCGTCCAAAGTTTACCAAAACGTGAACGCGTCCCTTTTAGCCAGAAGCTTAGAACTACCGATAAAGATGGTTAGTCATCTTGGTTGCGTTGTACGCGACTAGACTCACTCGTCATTAGCCCTGGATCTTTTGGAGAAGATGTTGGTCTTTGATCCACGCAAACGCATAGATGCTGCTACATCCCTTACACACGAGTATGTTGCACCATATCATGATCCAACCGACGAACCGGTGGCTGGGGAACAGTTTGATTGGAGTTTTAACGACGCCGACCTCCCGGTAGACACATGGAAGGTCATGATGTACAGCGAGATTCTCGGTTAGCCACTTCTTTGTGCGGAGTACATCCGTTGATACCCTTCGTACTCACCAGATTTCCACCAAGTCGGTGATGCAGTATCCCCTTCCGGTCCTGTTCCAGAAGGCGCACTCGCAGGACCCGAAGCACCCAACGCTACCACTGTTTCGGCCAAATAAATATTGGTCCTCCGTCAGGTCTTTGGCTTGGAGGCATATCTTTAATTCGGTCAGTCTCTCCTTTAGCTGGATGGGACCTACTGCCGACTTTTATTCTTGATCAAGTATGGTATCATAATTCATGCATTCTTGTCGCATTATCTGCCATCACTCATTATCTTGCACCTTTTAGTCTGTATTCCGCCTTCACGCCCTGTGAAAGCAAATCCTGAGCACATCCAATGTACCATCCAAGTTTCGTACGTAGCAGTCCTCATCTGCCCTGTAGTTAGTACCTAGACATTGAATTCGTGGACTACTATGTACTATCTCGTCAGAAGTGTCATTTGTTAGGTGTCGGTGGCACGGCCCCATACACGTCAGTGCCCTTACAATGTTAGAACGTCCAAGTCGACGCGGTAAACGACCAAGCGCGCTTGACCTTTCCTTCGGCATCGATCCAGACGACTCAGCATCTACATCTGATGCTAGCCGCAAACGGGATCGCGATGACCCCAGCCCCGATGCAGATATACGAGTGTGTGCTTAGATCTTTTCAGCCAGTCACGCTGACCAGCACCCTGCCCATTTCTCTCAGAACACAAAACGTCGAAATCTCGACGCAGTGCCACCACCAGGCGAGTCACTGGGCCAGTTCATTCCAACATTTTCTCGTTCTGACCACTTGTACATCAGTACGGAAATACGAACCACGGCCGTACGAGATCCCGGAAACAAAGGACTTGCTCCTCTTTGGCGAAGAACAAGATCCCCCAGATGATGGCATGAAACGGACCCGCGCCATTTCTCATTTTGCCTTCTTTGATGCTGCTCACGACAATGTCATGGTTTCCCTTGACGTACTCAATGATGGCGTGAATGCCGGTCATCGTGTTCTCGGCGCTGGTTTTGTCGTTGCAAGATATGATACAGATGAGGACGAAGGTCAGGAAGATGACCTTGATGAGGCTGCCGAGTATATCCGCTTGTCGTGTATCCGCCGGTACTTTACAAAATACTGGGAGGCAAACAGGTGTGTGGTCTCCCGAAGTGTGTGGATGGCACACTGTATGCTGACATGAAAAAGCCCCTTCTACGTGGAAACGGATCACGCAATCTATGAGCTCGATATCTCCAATCCATCCAAGAAATATCGAAGTCAATTCCGCCCCTTCTGGAGGCTGCAGACGATATTGCGATGCGTGATATCCTCGGCTGAAAACGATCCAGAACGGGAATTTACTGATTTTATGCGAGAATATAATCATGTTGAGGTTCTTGGTCAACCCATGACTGAGCGTGAGCTATGGGATGCTGTGGGTTTTGTTCCATCTCGATCCGAATGGCGGTTGCTGAACGTTCACAGGTACCAAAAATACGCGAGAAGCTAGAGACCATCCCATACGGAGATAACTTCCGGGCATCTACTGTCATCAAATACCTCCTGTCTCGCATAGCTCCTGTCATGTTCAAGCCTGTAGGAAAAAGGAAGGACCAAGAGAGACAGCTAGCAATGCACGATCGCCCCGTTGAATACAAGGGGAACCTTGACATAGCAGTGCTGCGGACGAACAACCTTACACATGTGACCCCTCGGATTTCTCAGATGGCTCTCCCATTATTCAGAGAAGTACTTCGGGTCGTTGGATCTCGCCCTCCAGTAGAGCCTGAACTACCAAAAGAAGATCTTAACCTCCGGGTTGAAGGGTTCTTGATGCGCACTCAAAACCGGCGGCGTCTCCAGTTTCGCCCCGACCAAAGAATAAGGCGTTCACGCTGGCTGAAGCACATACTAATCGATGAAGTAAAGTATGAGGTAGCACACAGACTCTCCTTTCTTTCCATCATGCTGAGGGACATTGGCAGGTCGGTGACACTGTCTTGTTCTATAATACAGAAAAAGATATCCCGCCGAACCCCAACAATCTCCCACCCACAGACACTCTTGCCGATCACTTTTGGTAAAGTATCATCACATGACTTCGCGATTTCTCATCCAACTTTTGGTTAGGTTTGGTAGGATCATACATATGCGCGAAGACCACGAGACTGTTCACGTCCAATGGTTCGAGCACAGCTCCAAGACGCTCCTCAAAGTGTTGGGTCACTCACAGGAGCTGTTTCTGACCAACGCGTGTGACACTGAGGACTTGTCAAGCATTATCGGCACGGTTAGAGTGCATTATATAAAGCCGGACCAATCCCTCGCAGACGTCCGACCGCATGACTTCTTTTACAGGTACAAGCCCAACGATTTTTGTTTTTGGTTGTTCTGACGTTGTATTCAGGTATACGTGGGATGCCTATGAAGGAACGTTCACGAATGTCGATGTCGATGCATTGGCCGCCTCTGCGCAAGAACAGCCACCAGATAATTGCCCTGCATGTCGGATAGCCGACAAGTTTGACCAAGGCCTTCAGCCAGAGAAAATACATCTTGGTGTGCGATGGCATGGAGTCGAGTATCACCTGGATGATTGTATCTTTATCAAAGCCGACGAGGGACCATGTCATATTGGCCAGATCACCAAATTTATTCACGGTCGTGAGGGTCACGGCGACAAAGTTAAAGTTGTCGTTCGGCTCTTTGGACGCACTGACAGGATTGGAACTCGACCGGACACCACGCTTAAGGATGAGGTGCGTTTGGTTGCTCGAGATCTTGTTTCCTCTTTCACGTGCACGCATATAGAGACATTTATTTTACACGAATGACGAGATGACGAATCCCATTGAAGACTTGATTGGGATATGTTATGTGGTGGTCAAAAGAGATATGCCCGAATTGGACGCGTGGTTGACAATGTCCCCTAATCGTTTCTACGTCAAGTATCGTTTCCCTTCGCTCAACGTCGAGGATTGGGAGAACAAGCGTCGGATGCATTGGGACGACCTGCCTATTTGTCCCATGTGCATGAAACAAGATTTCAAGAAGTTCAAGGGGATGAAAACGTTTTTGGAGAGGGCAGAACCGCTGCGTGTCCTTGACCCGTTCGGTGGGACAGGCGCATTCGCGTTTGCTATGGAGGAAGTGGGTTGTTTCAAACTAACGCATGCCATAGAGATTTCTCCAAGTGCGGCAGAGACACTCCGGTCAGTGCCGATTTCTCAAGCTGTTGAATTGAGCTCGACTAGAATTTAATTGTCAGGAAAAATTCATCACCAGACCTCAAAGTCTACAATCAATGCAGCAATCTGGTCCTCAGTCATGCAATTTTGACCCACGAAAACAAAAATCCTGACCCATTGAAGTCTATCGAAGGCCATGAACTACCTCCACCTCCGAAACCCGGTGATATCGATTGTCTTATCGCGGGGTTCCCTTGGTAAGATTCCATCTTATCTACCCGGATCCCGTTGACTTTTCTGCAGCCAGCCTCACTCTACTTTGAATATGTTTCAGAAGGCCAATGATCGCAAGAGCAGTTTGATCCTCACCGCACTCTCATACGTCGATTTCCTCAAACCACCATACTGTATATTTGAGAATGTCCGAGGTTTCTTACGGTACAACCTCCGTGCGCATCAGGATGGCAAGCATTCGGTGAAGGGAGGGATATCAATGGGTGGCCTGAAACTTGTCGCGGCAGCACTCCTCGACATGGGGTAAGTTCGCCTGTGCCCCGCTTCGTGAATAATGACACCCACAACCGCCTAGATATCAATTCCGATGTGGTCTTCTCCAGGGCGCGCACTATGGAACGCCCCAAACGCGAGTCCGGTTCTTCCTTATAGCCGCCAAACGTGGTCTGGAACTACCACCGTTTCCCCAGCCTACGCACGATTTCCCTGTCGTTGACAGTTTGGAAATCAATGTTTCTGGGGAACTCGCGATTCGGCCAATAACCACACTCGGTGGCGTCGCGCCCTATCGTTATGTATCCGTACACGATGCGATCAGCGACCTTCCCAAGTTTGACTGGTATGACACGTTCTCTCCCGTGCAGGCCTCTTTTGAAGTGCCATTTTCGCAGGAAACACCCGAAGAAAAATCTTACCAGACGACAAATAGAGGAGAATCGCACCAAGGAATGTCTTAAAGAAAGGCCATGGTGTGGTTTCAAAGGACCTGATGTGGAGTACGAACACGAGCCGCGCACGACATTCCAGCAGAGGTGCCGCAGTCGGCCGACGCAAGACATACAACAGTACACGCGCACCTACGATCGTATAAAAGTGGAGAGGTAAGTTCAACAGGGGATGGTTGTGCGGTGTGCTAAAACCACTTTTATGTGCGTAGAATCGTCGAGATTCCCCTCGATCCTGATGCAGACTATCGACGTAAGTTATCCTGTCGCTGTGATCTCCACTTTACTGATTCTCTTGGACAGGCTTGAGGCCCGATCTTTGGGAATGGCAGTTTGCAAACCCTGCGTCGGCAACCGCCAGGAAAGGGTTCCAGGCTGGTGAGCAATAGCCAACATGTACGGTCAGATTCGTCTATCTGACCGTGATCGTAGGATATTACGGACGTGTGCAGCAGGACGGATGGTTTCAAACCACAGTCACGAACGTAGACCCAACAGCGAAACAATGTCGAGTGATACACCCCTACGTACGCCACCCCTACGTCACCCATATGCATCGTGTTGACCTGTAGGTTTAGAGCAGACGCATTGTGACGGTTCGGGAACTTGCCCGTTCACAAGGGTTCCCGGACCATTTCGTATTCTATGCTAAAGGCGACCATATTGTGACTGTAAGTGTATTCCTAGGCTGTTATTTACAGATCTTGTAGGCTCACACAAAAAACTAGATGCATCGACAGATTGGGAATGCAGTCCCATGGCCAGTCTCGGTAGCAATCGCACGCGAGTTTCGCGAGACGCTTTACAAGAATTGGGTGAAGAGGAACCCGGGCCCTGATGAGCCTGCGGAGGTGGAATTTACGGATGGTGAAGCTATGCAAGTTAATTAAGGGATACCTGTTGGTAACATTAGGGCGTCCGTACTTGATACTGGCGGTTCTCCTTCCATTTTTAAGGGTCATCCCGCTTTGCGCTCGACGAGTTGACCGATCACCGGATTGCACCGCGAGAGTATGAACATCGACCCAGGCTGTAACGTGTTCAATGAGTGTCCGAACACGAACTCCGTTCAACGAGTTCTAGCACAAGGCAGGAGTTTAGTAAGAAGGTGAAACGGTCAACAAGAAGTTTATACCCATATCACTCTCCGTCCTCGTCGTCTTCTACCTCCTCGTATCCAACCCAGATCACCTCTGAACAGCTCTCACAACCCACGAGATGCGTCCCGTTCTCCAAATCACCATCGGTGATGCGATACATGCCACCACACCGACACCTATACCGCCATTCCTGCGTCGCGTCAATTTCTGTCCCAGTCTCAGGCTCGGTCTCTATCGTGCTGAACTCCTCGAGCGAGACGACCTGTGCCGGTCGCGGGCCGTGCGATTGCGCGTATCCTTCTCGCCTCAACGACCCATCGTACGCCGCGCGCAAACCCACGTCCGAGAGCGTCCTGTACGCTTCTTTCACCAACGCCATGTCGACTGACACCTCCTCTGGCGGTGTCACGGCCAGAGTCACCGTAATATCGACGTCAAGGTGGGTGCGTGAGCGCGGCTGTTTGTCGGGATGGAGACGTAACAGAGTGCGATGGTAGGCGATCTTGATGTCGCTGGGAGATGCATCTCGGGGAATCTGAAGTAGGCTGTAGAAATCGGGTAACGGGCCATGCAACATCGGCGCTCGACGATCGATAAGAACCAAAGTAACATTTACCTTTGTAAATGTCAAAATCTCATGATCAGAGTCGCATGGCCTGCAATATTGTGACGTACGTAATCGCTTATGTAACATAGCGTTCCCACGGACGCCGTGTGGAAAACCTCCCTAAATGGGCACACCTACGACGCGTCATTGACCTTCAGCAACGCTTCGCCTCGACTTATACTATGTTCTTGACGCGCTCAGAGTACGGTAAGAGACCTCCCTGCCAATCATTCATCATAATCACCTGGTTGTCTTGCCAGATCGTGGTGTAAACACCTTCTCTCCTGAAGGTCGTCTGTTTCAAGGTTAGCTACTCCATCTCTTCCTATGACCTAACCACTCTAACCAGCTACTCAGTCGAATATGCCATTGAGGCCATCAAAGTAAACAATGATTCTAGATCCTCATGGCTAAGATACTAACCTATCTCCCGCCTCAGCTCGGCTCGACCACCGTCGGCGTCTGCACCTCCGAAGGCGTTGTCCTCGCCGTCGAGAAACGCGTCCAATCTCCACTCCTCGAATCTAGCTCCATCGAAAAAATCATGGAAATCGACCGCCACCTCGGATGCGCCATGTCTGGCCTCACCGCCGATGCCCGTACCATGATCGACCATGCCCGCGTCACTGCACAGAACCACGCGTTCACGTACGACGAACAGATCAAGGTCGAGAGCGTCACGCAGGCCGTGTGTGATCTCGCACTCCGGTTTGGCGAGAGTGTGCACGACGAGGAGGCGATGATGAGTCGGCCGTTTGGCGTCGCATTGTTGATCGCGGGTATCGATGAACTGGGTCCGCAGCTGTGAGTGTTTATACGCGGTGTCATGTTGATGTTGCGCCGTGTTTGACGGATAGGCCACGCTAGATATCACACGGATCCTTCGGGAACGTTTATGCGATACGATGCAAAAGCGATCGGATCCGGTTCAGAAGCTGCACAAAGCGAGCTTCAGGACAAGTGGTACAAGGTGACCGCCCATCAAGTTGATAGATGACTTGGCTGACTTTGTTCTAGCAAATTACTCTTCTGGAAGCCCAAAAACTGACCTTGCGAGTACTGAAGCAAGTGATGGAGGAGAAGCTCGATCACCACAATGTCCAGCTCGCACAAGTTACACGTGGGAAAGGATTCGAGATTTTAGACGAGGTGAAGCTCAAGGAGGTAATTGACGCAATGTAACACTATCAACGGAATGTATATTTCAACTCTCGCTGAGCTGTCGCTTTCATTCTCATGCACGTCAAAGAGCACCATTTCAGGAGTCTACTTTGGGATTGTATGCGAGGCATAGCAAATGGAAGAGAAATAGTGAAACATGGTTCTCCTACCTCGATCTAATGCGGAAATTGCGCTCGCTGATTGTAAGGGTCCTGGCACGAGCGTGCCCACTGTGCGCAGGATGTTTAGGCACCACCTGTTGTTATTGTGATATATCCTGAGACTGCTATCACAAAGAGACTGATACATCCACAACTGTAGTCCTTAATTACAGGGCTTGAGATATATCCCCAAACTATAGATCCTCTTATAATTATAATAGAAAGACTTCTTTTACTGATTCTCCATTTAGCCCCTGACCCCTTACCCTGACTCTAGGCACTATGTAAGCATCAAAGAAGCAGACTGATCACCAGGAACTGATCACCAAAACAGGTCACTACTTCTACTACACTTCCAATTTGGAAATCTCCTTGATTATATGTTTTCCCCTTGTTTCCTTGCTTTCCCCTTGCACTCTACATTACCCTAGTATAGATATATGGTGTACATACTGCAATACACTGTCCCAAGCACTTACATAGCTGCTGAGACCTGTTAAAAGGCTGTGATGAGATCATATGATACAAATAAAAAACATATTTGCTTTTTGGATCCCTTTAAGTTATGGAACTAGAAAGTACATCCCCACACACACCCTATATATATCTAGAACATATCAAAGACACAAATGACAAGGATAAGAACTGAAGAAGATATGTTATATTCATCTCCCTACCTCTTTTTGACTCTGGAAAGCTGTACAACTGGCTGTGCTGCTTCATCAAAGTGTGGAGGTATTTAGGATATTACTAATCTTGTATCACCTTTCCCTCTCTATATGGCACTCTGAATCCTTCTACTACACTTTTTCTGTTTTTTTTTTTGAATATTAGGGATGTATAAAATAACATATGACATATCTACTCAGGGCAACTATCTAATCATATTCTATGGATATTATATTGGATACCACTTTCCTGATCTCATTTATGAAGAATTGAAGGCAGGAGGTGTGATTGAAACATATCAAAAGTGTGAGAAACAAATTTGAAACATAGGAGAATTTCAAAGCATATCAAAAACACACTATTGTATCTTCCACAACACATATCAGAGCATTCTAAGTAGTAGAACAGATAGTGGGTGTATGTCAGAGTATGTAGACACATCTATATAGTGATCAGTTGATGCTAATTGTCAAAAATGCAAAATACTTAAATAAAAGTCCTATAAAATGGATCAAGGAGATTTCCAAATTTGAAATGTAGTAGAAGTAGTGACCTGTTTTGGTGATCAGTCCACTTCTTTGATGCTTACATAATCATCTTCACACCAATCCTGCATCTGAAACCCTAGCCGAGGGGGGGGGCAGCCCCTCCAAGGGTAACTAACCCCGTTTTGGATTCAGGGCTAACAAATGTTAACCAATACCTTGTGAAGGATCTTGGAGAATAGAAAGTGCCCCATTTGGTGTATTACTCAGTGCCATTGTAAGGAACGAAAGTTCCTTAGTGCTATATCCATTGTTCCCCCTATCTTTCAGTCATGTCCACACGTTCGTTGATGTTGCAAACATTTCCGACGCTTTCCGGAACTTTCCCGCGCTTTTCCGGACTCGGAAACGTCGTCGCAACTTGCCCATTCCCATCTGCTTGTCTGCACATGTAAGAATATCCTAGATCTTTTCCTATTCTTCGTATTTCGCTCTGTTCTCAATTAGGATATGTTTCTAATACTTTCCCATGCTTCCGAAAGCATTTCCGGATATTCCCGCGCCTTCGGAAACTATTTCCGGAACTTTCCCGCGCTTTTCCGGATTTGGAACGAACCATTTAGCCTTTTCATACAGTTTCCGGACTTCCATTTCGCATTTTTCCTGTTTAGGATAAAGTCTAGGGAATGCCCTAGACTATAAAACCCTTTGTATTGCACTTGTAATACAGTTACCTTTTGCCCGCGAGCATTAGTCTCTCACTCATCATCGCCGTCGTTTTCATCGTCAGTCAGTCAAGACTCACTCGGAGTCCTTCGTCGTCAGCCCGGATTCACTCGGAATCATCTCTCTCGCACTCTTTCCATACCTTCGCCCCCACCAACTCCCACAGAATCCCTTTGGGTCGAACAGTATCGCATCCGCAGACCCCTATTTACTGACAGAACCTTCTAGGCATTTCGTCTACAAAGGTTCTACGTTGTTTACAACAGCAGGGGAGGACAAAGAAAGGGGCACCACTCCGGGGGTGGGAATGTTTGTGGACATAGAGCTGGGAATTGCGACGGCGCCCGCTACCACAAGGCCTGGGACATTGTGATCACTATCGGGGGATGGGTTATAGACCGCTTTGCGAGAGGAGGGATTGGTGACATCGACAGTTTGTTCATCACCGACATGACTAGGTGTCGAGGCACCTCCTACGCTGGCAGCCTGAGTGCCACGATAAGCGCCACTCCCAGTCGCACCACCTTCTGGGAAAATATCCTTGAAAAGTTCGTAGTACGGCCAACCTTGGTTGTGGAAGTTTTTCATCTTTTTGCGGGTCTGTTTGGGGTCAGCTATATACTCAAATATAATAGAAACCCATATACCTTTGGCTCTGCTTAAACCAAGTGTCCAAGACTTGTGCTGATGCGGTATCACGGATATCTGCACCAGAAATCACATTGAAGCTACCGATGCCTGATTGTTCATCCCAGCTCTTGATTGTAGCGTATATGCCTTTCAGCTGCGTAGTAATAAATATAATGATCTGAGTAGATTGCGTTATCGGCAGCGCATACCTGAGCAAACTTGTACTTTATGCTATTCAAACTCTTGAGGGTCTTGTTCGGATGGGCTTTGTGGATGTGTTCAGCAGCCACAAGCAAAGTGGTCTTTTTGAAACCTCCATCACCTCGTTCAGCACGGTGTTCATGAAAATATTGGACAAAGGTGGTGGTCTCAGTGTTGGACCACTTTGTTTGCTTGCTTTCGGAGTCGGTCATGATAAAAGAAAGATATGCTTCTAGATGGTTGAGTAGGTTGACAAGTTGTTGAAGGAGAAGGTGATGTAGCAGGTTGGGAGCGTGGCAAGGGGCTAGGCTAGCCATCGAGTGTATGTACAAGGCAAAGAAGGTTCATGGAATGAAGTTCAAGCGCCAACACACGGCTTGCCAGGAAGCCGAACTCACAGCTGCTGAAGACAAACATAAACATACATGGACAGTTCAATCCGTATTGGCCCTTACGTTGCGGCTATGCTCGTACCTCACTTCGTCGTAACGAGCTCAGATGTGGGGGTTAGGTGCCGCTGCGGTCCCAAGATGTAAGACGTACGCCAAGCGCGGTGATGTTGCGTTAGTGGGTGTTCAGGCGTCTGTATGATGGTCAGACGTCGAACGCGGGAATAAGGAGCATGGTGTACCAGTGGGAGATGTCTTCTCCTAATCCTCGCCATTACCATCCACATCGCCATCAGTGTCAGTTGCTGTTATTGGTGTCAACCTGAACCCAACGCCGCTCAGCCACTGCACTAGCACTCGTGTTCTCCTCTTCAGCACGGTCTTGGTCCACTGTGCTGAGTTTTCGGCGCATGCTAGGACGAGTCTCGGGGGGTGGTTGCCCCCGTCCCTTTGTTCCTCGCAATTCTCTTGAATGGTCTTTGTCAAAATGACAGTGTACCCAGGCTATACGGTCACTTTGATGCAAGGAAAGGGAAAGATTACTGTGCACTTTTGATGCAATTTTACGAGACTCACCGTTGATGCATGATTGAGTCGGCGTGGTTGGAACTTCGTTGATGCATAAAGCTGAAATTTGAATATGACGCGAGGTTCTCTGATAGCGCGTGGTTAAGACGAACTCACATCGCCAGCAAAAGAGTCGGTCCTTGTGGTACTCGAAGCGATCATACAGTTCGTGGTACCATATGACGCCCCGCGTG
>JBBPQH010000447.1:0-17190 GCA_038092475.1 Boletus tomentosulus | reverse complement strand
AATTTAAAAACTTAAGCCAAAATTTAAAACTTTTTTTTTTTTTTTAAAAAAAAAAAAAAAAAAATAAAAAAAAAAAAAAAAAAAAAAAAAAAAAAAAAAAAAAAAAAAAACAGAATCTCGTCATGACCTTCAGACCTTGTGGCCATAACCCATATTCTTAACAAACTTTAACGCTCGAACGCGATCCCACGCCCTTTCCAGAATACTTGCAACATGTGTCATCACGGTCAACAATACTTGTGCCAATCTCCCGAATGGTCTGAGTGTGCCTTTACCAGAACGTCCCGCTAAACGCAGTCAGAATCTCCGCCTTGTCGTCGACTTGCCGATTAGCTGAACTTGGAGTGCTCCGATGCATTGTTTTTTGAAACGTATAGTACGATGGGCGACCACTTCGAAAGTATGGATACGGTGGGCACATGGTTCTTTTCTCAAAGGATGCAAGGAAGAGGTACTGGCCGTCGCTCGACTAGCCATGGAATACCCATCCACCTCAACGTTGTTGCGCACGATGCGACCATCATAAATTCACATACGCAGGACTGGAAACCATAACTCGGGTCGAAATTATCAAACCACAAAGAGCTATGATCATCTCGGAAAATGGAAGAGGCGTCACGACTTTGTGTAGATCAATTGTCTGTCTCGACAGCATACGCAGGAAGCCGTGCGTCAATCGCGCGCGTGCAAGACATTGCCTATTCTCTGCTGAGTATCTTCAATGTGTCCATTGTCATATAACCTCGCGCTGTGGAACACGTTTTGGAGACGTCAAAATTCTTGCTTAGCGACTGTCGGGTGTGGGTACTAGGGCATCGCACGCGCATTTCGATGGTGGGTACGGGCATGATCCGACGTCGAGCTCGTCCCAGGAGTGTGGTGCGGGTTTGAGTGTGAGGAAGGGGAATGCTGAACGCGGTGTTGTTTTTTGTCATACAGATCGTATGTACGTACCTGGCAGCGGTCGTCACGGGCGGAAATGACAGCGAATACTGGGGATCAACTCGGAGGAAGCAGAGGGAAGCAGACGTCGCGGGATTCTGCATGACTGAAATCTGGCATTGTTTACCTGAGACCATAAGTGCATGATACATTCTAGTTCGTGCATACGCTAAAGTGTTCCACGTGAATAAAAGTGTCGGTCGTAATGTCCTAGACATGATATGAAGTCTAACATGACAGGCATGGTGGTCATAAATACAGCACATATCAGTATATAGCGAGGTGTGGAATATAAAGACACAAAAAAGAATTCCGAAACGTGTTTCTTTTCCACGAAGCAAGAAAAAAAAAAAGGGAGAACGAGCAAGAAAGAAGATCAGACCATGACGAGCCTGCCCATCACGTAGGTGCCCCCGTTGACGAGGCCGATATTCATGGCGTCCTTGCCGCCAAGTCCGATACCCGGACCGGGCAACGTGCCCTTCCAGCCACATGGGTGGTATGGCAACAAGCTCACATTCTCGTCCCACGAGTTACGCTCCTCGATCCATTCCTCCGTGCAAGGGTCCTTGTATGCCGTCACTGGTGGGAGCGGGACGGGGGTCGATTTGGTGTACTCCGTGGGTGTGATGTTGAAATCGGCGAGGGATTGGGGGATCCATTGCGACGGCGACGGGGCGCGGCGGCGGCGTTTAGCGGGGGGTTTGCGTGCGGATTGCGTGGGAGAGTCTTGGGGCGAGGCTGGGCCTGTTTCGCCGTCGCGGGTGCGTTTCTGGGCAGAACGGGATGTGGTGGTTGGGGTCGTGTCTCCGGTGGAGGTGGAGATGGGGAGTGGGGAAACGGAAGAGGGCGCACTCGGCGAGGCATTGATATTGGTGTTCATCTGCGTTGCTCGATTGGCTGCGTTAACAGGTTTGAGAATGCAGCGTTTGACGTGACGGTTGAGGTTGGAGGCGACACCAAAGCGACGACCGCAGGTATCACACACGAACGCTGCGTCGAGTGAGTCAACAGAGGGAGAGCGGGGTGTGTGGTGAACGCACCTTTCTCGCCGGTATGGACAAGGAGATGCTGCACGAGAAACGGTGAGCGTCGGGTTTATAACGCGGAGAGATGACCGACCTTTCTGAGGGTGGATGGTCTGTCAAAGGACTTTTCGCACATCCAGCAACCGTGCTTCTTCTCGCGAGGACGGGGACCAGCACCTTCCTGCTTGGATGTGCGGGAAGAGGAGGCACGGGAATTATTTGAGCATGCGTTGCGGATGGATTGAGTGATGTCCGAGCTCGTCGCGGGTGGTGCGGTGGTGGTGCGGGGCGTGTCTAGCATTGGGGCGGGCATCGGGCGGGGGTCGTAGTCGTAGTGGAGTGGTGGTGGTAGGAGGAAGACAGCGTCGGACCAGTCGCAATGGGTGTGTCCGCCAGCGATGGTCCTGAAGCTGGCGAGTGACGGGGGCAGGTCGATGGGCGGGGGCGAGTAGATGGAAGATCTGTCGAGGAAGCGGGCGAATGGGTCCGGTTGGAGGTGATCCTGAAACGCGGACTGCGGCTGGAACGCTGCGAGCTGAGCTGCACTTGGAACTTGCATGGCCGTGGAGGGGGATGGCGACTCGGATTGGCCTTGGGCGGGTTTATATACGCTCGTCGTCGTCGTCGTGCGCGTCGTTGAACACTGCAAATTAGCATTCAACTTCAGCGGCGTCGCGAGGCCAGTCTGCCCGAAGATATCCAAGACTGGACACGCGCACACCACATCGATCGTAAATTCACGGCGGAAACGGGCAATGCCTTGCCTGGACGACATGCCTCGTGCCCCGGTCATCGATTTCCCTTTCCGCGCGGACAGCGAGGATTCGATTCAGCCACACACACCACGTTTACCGACGATCATCATAGAATAAAAAATCAAGCAAAGAATGGCATTGGTCTCCTCCAATTCAAAGCGATCCCAACTGGAATCAGGCTAGCCAAGACGTGTGTTTGTTCTTGTTAGATTCCAAAGCTGTTGCACAACACGCACAAACAACCATCTCATCCCTCCCCTTGACTTCAGAAATGCCAATTACGTCTGCACAAAAGACTGCAATAGAGGAAATTATCCATATTCTCGTGTCCACAACACCGCCGCGTGGTAAACGTCAACTGGCGGTCATGTTCTTGGAATTAGTCGATAGGGCCGACTGGCCCGAGTATTACGAGGTACTTTATTCAATCCACATCTTGCCCGCTTTAGAGACGCGTACCCGTCACCCCAGATCATTCCCGAACCACGGTGCATCAATGGCGTGAGAGCCAGCGTGGAGAAAAACAGGTACAAGGACCCAATAAACGCCTACACCGACCTTTCCCTCGTGTTCTGGAACGCCTTATTCTACAATGAGCCAGGCAGTCAAATTGCATCAGATGCAGAAACCCTCAAAGTGAGTCATCGATACAGTCCGTCGTCCCGTTATCCGAGGACTGCCACGGACCCTCCACCTTTCCCTTTCCCTGGCACCTTCTCCTTTCTCCCCCTCTCGAATCCAGATCCGACAATAACCGCTTCCCTTTTCGTAGAACGTGCTGGAGACTGAATGGCAGAAGCGTCCCCTGCTTCCGACTCCACGCCACTCACCACCCCCTTCCTCGCCTCAAAAGGTTCACGGAACCCTTCCATCTGCTCCGCCGCATTCTGATCCGTCCAAATCAACCCTTCTCACTACTAAACTCAGCGCGACAGCAGACTTGCCGTCTCCTGCCACGAGTGCCACCCCACACGCCCAGCAAAAACCCGCGCCACAACGCGCTACTCCACCAGTCCAACCCCCCTCTCCAGACATGATGGACGTCGATGTGCAGGGCATGTCCCCTGAGCCGGACGGTCACCCCGACGCGACGGCAGGTGCTGCCCCCGGAGAAGATAGAGACGGAGATAGCGAGTCGATTGTCCGCCAGCTCGAGAAAACTTTACCCCGTTGGGAAGGGTTTGGGGATCTGGGATGGATGTCCGAGGCGACACAGGTGTGTTCCCTCCATCATTTCTCATTCTGTGTTTTTCCCTCTTCTCGCACGTGTGAATGACATGCATTATTACGCATATAGGAGCGACGATTGGAAATCGTGCTGGCGATCAAGAGTCACAAGGATGTCGTGTACGTTGCCGATGATCCTTTTTATTTTATTTTGTGGCTGACCAACTCGCGAAATGAACCCACTTCTTCATCAGCGGAAATCGCTTGGCTGCTGCACTTGAAGCTGTCCCCGAGGAGCCAGCGTCGCCCCCTTTATCCCACCAAGTAAGGACATCCGATCACTCCGTTTGTGTCTGAAACCATTCTTTCCACACACAGTCACCCTTGTCTCTGAAATTGATCGAGGTGTGTCTGCTTGTGTGCTGTTACCTGGGTTGGGGGCGCCAACCACAAGGTCTAGGAACGTGTCAAATCGACTGCATACCCATCTTCCAAAGAGTTTGATCTCGACATGGCACGACTTTTCGAAAAGGGACGCCGGTGGTACGAACCGTGCACGGAACCCTATGGCCGCGTGCTCACGCTCCAGGTAAGGCCATCATGTCCGTTGGATGGTTTGAACCGTGAATGATGCATGGATTGTCACCGCATGTGGGAATGATTCGCTAGCGACTCTACCAGGCACTCACGTCCCCCTCTCCGCCCACTGGGCCCCCCTACACTTCTCAGACTAACTTTGCATCCATCCGCGCCGGTCCCGGAACCGCGCGCCCCCTGCATGCCACAACAGACGCCGATGGAGTGCCTGGAATCACCACCTTTCGCGTATCGACCAAAGATCGCACCTTTGTTGACGAGGTGCACTACAAGGGGTGGACGATTCGGTTGGCGGATTGGCTACATTTGAGCAATCCAGACGATCCGAGTCGGCCGATTGTCGGGCATGTGTTCAAGTGTTGGATCTCTGACGAACCGTGGGTCTCTCCTTGTCTTTTTTGCGACTTCTGCTCTTTCACGTTTTCACTTTTTTGTTCTCGCTCTGTTTTCACGCTTCTTGTGGCTGACCGCGTGGAACTGGTAGGGCGAAAAAGGGACAACCTGGTCTGTCGATTTGTTGGTATTACCGACCGGAGCAGGTAAATCCACACGGCGCCGCATCGCTCTCTTTCTTGACCACCGTGATGACGTAGACGTTTCACCCGGCACATACCCAATTCATGGACAGGGAAGTGTTCAAAACGAGTATGTCATTTCACCGATGTGGATCCTCTCATGGCTCAATAAACCCACCCCATTCCTCTTTCAAACATTGCATTGAACTCGGCGAACGAACACCGGAAACACCAATCGACTGGAATGAAACAATCACGAAAAAGGCCTGTTTGCCGACCACCCCGTCGAAGACGTGCTCGAAAAAATCGCGGTCCAATTCACCGCCCGACACATCCGTGGCCGCCCCCGCCCGCCGTTCTGGTACCTCGGCTGGCCTTTGTATGTCTGCCATTCGCGCTACAACGATCGCGACCGCGTGTTTGTCAAGATCAAGAACTGGGCGAGTTGCATCCCCGAAGAGGTGCGCAAAAAGGACGATTTTATGCCGATTGATATGTTTGAGCGGCTGGTGAATCCGGGAAAGGTGCCCAGTCCATTTGTGGGCGGCGCGGTCAAGGGACCGGGCGGGATTGGGGAGCCGTTGGACAAGGGGGAGGAAAAGACGGAGGGGAGGAAGCGGACAAGGCGGCAGCAGGCGGCGGCGGAGGGTGCGTCTGCGGGCGCTGTGCTAAAGACGGCCGCGGGAGCGACGCCCCAAGTGGTTGCCAAGGCACACGCCGCGACACCTACCGCCGCCGGGACGGGCGATACAAAGGACCGCACGATGTTGACGGCCGCGGGGACGTTGACGGTACCGCCGATCGTGGACAAGTTGCCACCCGAGACGAGTTTGTCGCGTTTTTTTTATAGCTGGGCCCGTGGCTGACGCGCTTGACAGCGGTTTATTTCGATCGAGCGCCAGAGACGAACGAGGTGCTGTGGTTTGCGGCGCCGCCGATGGATTTTGCGTGTGCACCGCCTGCCAAGCATAGTCTCAAGTATTTGGCGTATTTGGCGGGGAAGCGCAAGGAGATGGAGGGCATGGATGTGGACGAGGGCCAGGACGCGGATGGGGATACGATGATGGAGGACGAAGACAAGGAAAAGGAGACGAAAAAGAGACGGGCGGGCGTGCCGACGGTGAGCGAGATGATGCGGTCGGCAGCGATGGACGTCGGAGAGTCGAGCGCGTAGAGGTACTCTTTTGGGGTGGAATGCTTCTCGGTTGGATGAGCGTGTCCTGTCCCCTTTTTTTTCTACTTGACTCGAATGTGTAGTGTTGAAAGACACGTGTTCATGTATCATGGTGCAGCGTCTACGTTGTGGAATACGGCGGCGCTGAATGCATTCGTCTCTCGGGCAGACAGCGGTTAGATCGAGTACTAATCAAACGTCAGACTTGGTTTTCTCCGGGACTACAACTCTCTACAGCAATGATCACTGACTCATCGCCATAGTGATGAGTCAATAAAAGCAGTCCGAGGACATGGTCGATGACCCTCCGTCGACTACAACGGCACGTCCGATCGAGCTGGCACTCCGTCAGTACCGGCGTCATCTGCAAGCGGCGGTGTATCACTGCTGTAAGGGCCACACCCTCGCCTCGCAAATATGATTTATTTCTTCGATCACGGAGATCATCTAGAACTCTCCGAGTCAAGCGATGACGCCGAGCGCGGCGAATTCAAAGCGGCAAGAGACCGCACAGCCAAGGTGTAACGCCGTGTCGAGAACGTCCTCGCTCTGAAAACGTTTATAACGTCACATTTTTCCCCCTGATCGTGCTGTATAATGAAGAGCGGTCTAGATAGTATGACAGGGCGGTGAGTCATTGTCAAATGGATCAAGAAGCCGGACCTTGGATTTTCTGTTGGAAAACGCGGTTGGACGTACGAAACGGAGAATGCGCCCGGCAAACTCAACTGGCGGAAACAAACTTTGCTGGGAGCCCAAGAATTCCGTTCGGTTTGTACTCGATGTATTGCCTACATCGTCGATCATGGGATCATCGATCGCATGTTGTACACGCTCGCGGCCTCCTCGATCGTTTCCCATATTTACGTACTACCTCGTGTTGCGGTCTGACGAACTGTTCACTTGCTGTATTATGTTTTCAAGGTCGTTCGGAATGTTGCACAGGGAGAGGACCTGGTCAGTAAAGTCCCGTGAGAAGAGAAAGATAGAGCTATGCATACAAACACAAAGTTCGCGAGCGTGGATGGAGCGCCCGATAAAACGCAAAGTGATAAGCGAGATGATGATATACATCGGCACAGCCTGACGTTGGACAAAAAGTTCACCGTGGGCAAAGGTGAGCACCACGCCGTCCACGTCGGAATGTATCAAAGAACGTCATCTCGACCTACAACTGAACGCCTGAGGTACCTTGACCACTGCGTCCGCGTTGTATTGTGTGGATCAGGGATTCCAAAAGCACCTGCTTTCGGGATGGGTGGGCTGAAGTATCGAATGATTGTGGGGACGACGAGAGACACAAGGCCAGTTACAAGGCTACGAGTGGTAGACGGGAAGAAGTGAGTGCGCGACAAGACGTTGACCTTGTATACCAAAACGAACGACAAGACGGTAGGGGGAAAGTCTAAGCTTACTCGTTGAGAGTGAAATCATGGATACCTACGCGTCAAGTCTCGGGAAGTGACACTGGGATATACATACAGTGCGAAGTATCATCATACCGTGTAAACCCCCATCGCGGTCAAGAGTCCTTGCAACTATTGTACTTCGATCGTTTCGATATTGTCTATCAAATCCGTCAACGGAACCTATTTGCGAATCTGAGCCATGATCAAGCAATCCGCCGCGACTCGCCTATATTCTGTGCGTGATACCTGCTCGAAGAAGAGCACTCCAAAAGGTTGCTTCAGACGAGCGATCAACCGGAGTGCCTGCGTCGTCATGTCAAGCTCAGCGCCGCCATGTGAAAACTCTTGGTCGAGCAGAGGACGGATCCACGGATGAACAACACAAAGTCCCTTCATCGTGGCCAAGCTACTTGCTGTCTTGATCTCTATGGCGTCGTCGCGTGATACGTCTGCACATCCGGTTCTGACATGCGGACATTGGTGACATGGGAAATAATCCCAGGAAGCCGCAGTCCAAGGGTAGGGGATGTAAGCTTCTTCAGTTGATCATATAGCGCGATGGTCTGAGAGAGGTCGAGAATGGATGAACGTAATTCTGCCACTGTCCGATCCAACTCGGCAGTCTCCATGCGTCGAATGTGCGACGGCACGAGTAGACTGTCAGATTCAATGGTAGACATCTGTTGTATTGATTCGCGGTCCCGGTTCAGGCAAGAATCGTGGCGTCCCTTGATGCCCCTGATCCAGTCAGGACATATTCCAAAAGTCGACCGACCGTGTGGGTGCCCTCGCCATATGAATGGATTGAGGATAAGAGAATTAGTCTGGTGAGCCCGCTATGAGGTTGCCGAGGCGGTCATCCGGGTGTTTCCGTAAACAAGCAGCTGGACTTTCTGAGATTGTCAATGTCCACCATCATCCTAAAGCCGCCACTGAAGTCGCTTTCACCATGTGTCCACCGTATCTATACTTTCAAAGTGGTCGCCAAAGCATGATGGTGAATTCATCGTATATGTTCGAAAGGCGGCTAATCGGCAAGTCGACGACACGACGGAGACTCTGATTGTCAGATCCGAATAGAGGGCGCAACCATGTGCCTGTTGTAACGAGCGGCAATCCCGAGTCGCCGTGCCCAAAAGGATCTTCCGGCCAACTTTCTCGTCCAATTTTTGTGGCTCGCAAAGGAATGGTCGGAATGCGTTCAGCGGGGCGTTGTGGTAATGGCACACTCGGACCATTCGGAAGATTGGCACAAGTATTGTTGACCGTGATGACACATGTTGCGAGGATGCTGGAATAGGCGTGGGATCGCGTTCGAGCATTGAAGCTTGAAGTAGAAAAGTATGGCAGACTCATAGGTAAATGTGAACAAAGCAAAAGGAATGTCATGATCGAATTATGGGACTGTTACACACCCATTTGGTCGATGTTGCTCGTCCCTGCCAGCTTGATGCATCATCTTCTCCCAGAAACGGTAAGGGTCCGTGCGCAGAACACGAGGTGATTGTGCGGAACGTGATACGTTCCGATAAGGCAATATGTGGAAACCAGTGTTGAGGAAACGGCCACGCGTTCTACTTTTTACCGTTGCAACACCTAGGCAGGCATGTTTCGCAAAGGGTTCCTGCGAGGCAGGGATAGTAAGCACGTGAGTCAATGGGAGGGGAAATACTGACGAGAAGCAAAGGCTCAGCTCGACCATCGCCAAGTAGCAGCCAGCAAGGCAAAGCAACAGGGATTGAAGGTGAGAAAGGAGAGGTAACCAAAGAGCAATAGTGACAGGCAGTTAAGATGAAAGCGAATCCAGCATCATCCACCGGAAGCCGATCAAAATTGTCGTTCAAACTGAGATATCGTCTGTCGCGCTCCTTGCTGACGGACGGGAATTTCTGAGCAGTGACAACAATGGGAAGGTTCGACGTTGGCAAGTGGAAGATGGGGAAGAAGTGGGGACACCGGCTGATATGGGGAGCGCTGTTCGCTGCATTGCGGCCTCTCACAATGGAAAGTGGATCGTAGCCGGAACGGAAAGTGGCCTCGTCGTGTGGGATGCAGAGAGTCAGGAAAAAGTGAACGCGATCACATACAAGAAACGCGTGAACTTGGTGGACATTTCATCGGACAAAACGAAATTCGCGATTGCATTCGATAACAAGACTGTCCAAGTCTCGTCACTCCCAGATGGCAAAGGGGTTTGGGCCAAGATGAACGCCGACTTTCACACGGTCAAGTTTTCACCCGATGGGTTCCTCATCGCTATTGGCGCTGAGAGTGGGGAGTCATCTCTTTCCATCTACTTCAGTCAGGATGGCGGACTGCTTCGCAATACTCGAATCCGCACTCGGTCCGTCGCCTGGGCTAGCGACAGCAGGCAACTCTTTGTCTTGTCTTCCGATGGCGACATCCACTGTGTTGATGTGTCCTCTTTGAAGACGTTCTCTAAATGGCCGATTCACAGTAACGATAGTCCCACATGCATCTCCCTCTCAAGCAATGGCACATTCATCGCAGCCAGCGCGAATTCATCGGTTTCGTTCTGGGACACTTCTACCCATCAGCAAATCGGCTTCATCATTCACCATCCTCATCCTGTCAACTCCATGGCCATCTCCCAAAACTTCGACCTTGTGATCGCCGGAAACTCAACTCTCGCATTGTGGGACCTGCATAGTGTCCTTTCCACTCCATACAATGATGATCAAGTACGTGGATTTTCGATACCTTGCTCTCACTCTATTTAACGGTGACAGTCCGAAATACCCCTCAAAAGGACTGAAAGACACCTCAAAGCGACGATCGACGAGTTCCGTATCCAGCTCATTGACAGCCAACGAGCAGCCAAACAGAGAGAAGATGGCCTGGATAAAACCATCGAGTCACTACGTGTAGTCATTCGTGCACACCGACAGAAACATGAATGCGAAACACTGTATGCCGACGGCCATGTCATTGATGCTGCAGAGTCTCTCCTCGACATCACAAAGTCCGTAAACGACGATCTAAAATCCGATGCCATCATCATGGACTGGCTCTCTGGTGCGTTTTGTCGTCATTGATCAGAAAAGCGCGCTCAATTACTATTCTCAGCCTTTACGAATAAATGCGTTGCTGCGCTGGAGCGAATCGGTGATGAGGCCTCACGGACCAGGAATGATGATGATGCACATGCCGCCTACGCCACAGCACTGTCCCTCGGTCCGTCAAGTCCGCATGCTCTATTAACCAAGTGGGCAACTATGATGTTGCTTCATGGGTCGACAGACGCAGCACTGGATGGCGCCGACGAGGTACGATTTATGCCTCACTCCGATCTAGATGTTGATAATTGTCCAGTTTGGGCTGCCAAGATTCATCATTTGTCGCACGATATGTGATGTTCTCGAAGGAGGTGGTCGCGTTACCGAAGCAATCGATCATTTTCAACAGATGCAGAGCGAGTTCGCACCGGATACTGGCGCAGACAAAGAGCGACCACGATGGGAACTCGGTGAATATTCTCAGTGCAATACTGCCAGCCCTTGTCTGAACATCCAATACAGATTTTCAACGGCGATGCACAGAGAGGTTAGAGAAGCTAGCCGACGCTGCTTTCGACTCTCAGAACTACGATGGAGCTGATAAACACCACTCAACCATACTGGTACTCGATCCATCCGATCGCGTAAACACACTGATCAAGAGAAGCAAAGCACGAGCTATGTTGACGTTGTGGGAAGGCGCACTGAAGGATGCCGACCAGGTATGCTTTATCTCAGCGACGCAGTCAATATCAGTAACATAGTTTCCAGGTGATCACACTCGACCCATCCTCTCATTTAGGCTACGAGCGGAAACACGAGGCATTGCATGGGGCGAAACACCATGCGGAAGCGGTTGCGGCCTTTGATATGATGTTATCGAAACTCAAAATTTCTCCCGACGAACGTGTTCGCAGTGAGCTATTTCATGGGGACCAACAGTTATGTTGATTGATATGGACCGTAGAGCTTTGTTCGCAATACACCGATGCAAGACCTGCCATTCGGCGTATCATCCAGGACACCATCTCTGGCATGCCACGGGTTCTCATTGACACTACCACGGGTCGGCTACTCGGCAAGACGCAGCAAAGAAATGCATTTGAGGCACTTCCGATCTTCAACGAACTTGCGTCGTCCATGACGAGAGCGGTAGATGAAGTCTGGATTCACAGAGAGGTGAAGGAGTTCTACCGATACGTGATGTTCTCACACAGGTGGGAGGATGGCGAGCCCCTCTTCCAGGAAGTCGTGCATGTCATGGTCTACACGCTAGGAGCATCACGCGGAAACATCAAGCTACAGACATTCTGCTCGCTCGCGCGTAAACTCGGGTTCCAGTGGGCGTGGAGCGATACATGCTGCATTGATAAAGATAACAATGTAGTATTGCAAGAGTCGCTTGTCGCCATGTTCGCATGGTATCGCGGATCATCCCTCACACTTATCCACCTTCTTGGTGTCTCGTCCCTGTCGGAAGAGCCCGATGGTGTCCGACGGAGCATCTGGAATAGCAGAGTGTGGACATACCAGGAATATGTCGCTGCGCAGAGGGTCCTGTTCTACACAGAAGACTGGAAACCCTACCTCGGATTGACGCTCGAGAATCACAAAGAGTCGCCTATCATCCTGAGGGAAATGGAGATGTCACAAGTATCTTCAGAGCAGGTGGCTGTACTTCAACCTGGACTTGGTAGAGTGCGGGAGAAACTCTATCTGGCTTCGACGCGCGAAACGACACTCGTGGAAGACATCGCATATTCGCTGCTTGGTATCCTCAACGCATCTATTCCAGTCATATATGGCGAGGGGACCCGTGCGGTCGGTCGCCTTTTGGAGTATGTCCTCACTGGATCAGGTGATGCTACAATCCTCGCCTGGACCGGGACCGCGAATGATTACAACAGTTGTCTACCCTTGAACCTGACAGTCTACAACCCACTGGTACCACCTCACATTCCGCACATGGAGACAACCGAGCTGGATCAGATGGTGACGGAATTACGCTCATCCCTATCCGACATGTCCCTCGCCACGACGCTATATGATCGGCTCCATGGGCTTCCATCCCCAACCATGGCTTCTAGTCGGTTGCGACTTCCTTGCATTGTCTTTCATGTCACTGAACTTGTCCACTCGTCGTGGTCGGATGCAAAAACGAACCTCCATGTATACCATGCGACGACGAGCATCCTTGGGGACATCGAGATCACGACGTCGAGTGTTCTGAATATGGAGAGTGAATACTGCCTCGTTCATCCCTGGATCCGCCCGCTACTCGATCAAGAGTACTCGCGTGGTTTGGCCGGGCTCAACAAGACGACGCGCGCACTTCGATTGGTCGCTCGTCTGAGACAGACATTTGGCGCGCTCTTGTTCGAGAAGGTGTCGCGGGTGGAATACAAGCGAGTCGCAGTCGACAGCTTGATCATGGTTCAGATTCGTGACGCGGTTCCGTTGACGGACTTGATAGACAATATCGACATCATCGAAGTGCAGTAGTCATCATCAGCACAGAGTTTGCACCACGATTCATCTCGTCTTTCGCATACTTTCTCGCATGGCTCTGAATATCTCTGGTCACGGATACTATATCCATTCACGGTAGGCACGCGTCTCCTAATTGGAACGATGATGATGCGTTGTCTAGTACAATGATCCCGTGCCCTTTTCGCTTGCTCCTCCCCCCTTATCGACGAGTTGATACTGTCAGTTATAATGCCCATATTACATGGTCACTCCAAGGTTTGATGTTGATGTCTGGTCCAACTCAACCCGACTCGTCACCGCATCACGGAATACGACAGCTACCATCTGGCACTTTGACAGCCGGGAACGGGTGATCAAACCACTCCAGCAACAGAGTTATGCTGTTATTTCTGCAGCCAAAAGGGGACAGAATCGCAACAGCCACATACATGAGGTGTGTTTGTCAAAGGACCCCAATCTCAACGTAGAATTCTTCATTGAAACATCGAGACATCGCAACCAAGACTATACCTACTTGACGCAACCTTGACGCGGGTATGTACCCATGGCCGCGGGTGGTACGGGTAGGCACCCGCGGGTTTACCCGTGCAGTTCCCTACGAGGTGGTGACGGGGCGACTCAATGGACCATTGAGTCGCCCCGTTACCAAGTCCAAGAACGCTCTTGGCCCGACACAAAGTCAGTTGCAAGTGTGAGGGTGGAGGTTGGGGCCAGGGCTAGGGAGGGTGAGCCACTGAGCAGGGTAATGTAAGTAGTCTGGTGACCAGACCTGTACGAATGATTGATCCACTGTGGCATCCCCTCGGACTCGAGATCAACA
The DNA here is from genome assembly GCA_038092475.1 of Boletus tomentosulus. Taxonomy (NCBI): domain Eukaryota; kingdom Fungi; phylum Basidiomycota; class Agaricomycetes; order Boletales; family Boletaceae; genus Boletus; species Boletus tomentosulus. The sequence goes on along the minus strand of JBBPQH010000447.1, from coordinate 3,276 downwards.
CGGACTGCACTGCGAGGTCGGGACCGCACACGATAACTCGATCTAGAACCTAAAGAGCGATCACGACTGCGACGGTCCAAATCGTCCCGAGATCCGAACAAGGCACCATTGGATGGGAAAGCGCAGGGCACTAAGAATCGATCGGGTCCACCCAACCAATGAGCCCAGTGCGATTTGTGTCGTAGCGTTGAACAAGGTTGTTTCTTGTGCTCGAGATAGCGCTGTTTTTTTAACCTTGTTGCAAGCACCCTCAAGAACTCACCGGGCCGCCCAACCAATGAGCCCAGTTTGATTTGTGCCGTAGCGTTGAACAAGGTCAAGTGATGTTGGAAGTTGTTTCTTGTGCTGGAGATAGCATTGTGTGTTGCAGGCACCCTCTGAGACAATATGACGTTGGCGGTACATTCTAGTTCGTACGGTGAAAATGTAGAATGTTTCGAACGTTTGGGGGTGAAAGACGAGTCCTGGCAGTAATTTTAAAAGTGTGCTTCATTGTAAGCGTTGAGTGGCCGCACTGGTGTCGTAACCATTTCGGAATTCAAGGAATGCACACCGCGGGAACATGTTCATGGCTTGCTCTGTAGCGAAGATCAACAAAGTGCCTCAGAACATTCAGAGGTTTTGACACACCTCGCGCAGCCTGGAATGACGGCCTGGTATCGCATTCCACTTTTGCGATTTGTTTGTTGCGGCTACAACCGATGGTCATGACGGCATTCTGGTTTTGAAGTTCGCGTTGTTGGGTAATGACACTAGGCGGCGGATGTTCCATTGAATATCTAGATCAGATTCGTTCGTGAGACTGAAGAACAAAAATGCGTTACGCAGTGTGGGAGAGTCATGGGTAAACGTGAACCGAGCAAAAAGTGTCATGCTCGAAGTGGGACTGTTGCGCACCTCATTTAGTCGACGCCACTCGTTCCTGCCAGCTCGAGGCATCGGTTTCTCGTTGGCTTCGATGATATGATAACGAGAAGACCAAGGGCCGAGAGTAATAATCTAACTCTGTTGTACAATGTGCCCATAAGGAGACATGTGCTTGAGTCAATCGTGTTGGGTAACTAGCGACGCATTCTTCTTCTTATCGCTCCATCACCCAGGCAAATAAGTTGCTCAAAGGCTCCCCGTGGGGCATGGATAGTGAGTATGCGGATCAATGGAAGGAGAAATACTGACGAGGAGCAAAGGGTCAGCCATACCATCTTCGAGTAACAGTGAACGAAGAATCGAAAACAACCAAACAGAAGGAAGACGGCTTGCATACGACCATCGAGCCGCTACGTGCAGATCCTGCGCTACGGAAGATTGAGTCAAGTGCGTTCTTTGTCAATCCTAACTGCAGCCTGCCTAATCATTTTTGGTTATGCATGTTCATCAGTGGATCTTGAGAAAATTGCTGAAGGTGAAAACGAAACCTCGAGAATAATAAAGCGGAAGCCGATCGAAATTGTTGTTCAAAGTGCGATATCGTCTGTTGCATTCCTCGCTAATGGACAGTACTTCTTGAGCTACGACGAGGACGGGCAGATCCAATGTTGGCGTACGGAGGATGGGAAAGAGGTGGTCACACCAATCAAAACGGGTGACGTGGTGTCCAACGTTGCGGTCTCACAAGATGGAAAGTGGGTGGTCGCCGGGACGGAATGTGGTCAAGTCATCGTGTGGGATACAAAGAACCGCAAAAAAGTGAACAAGTTCACAGCACACAAGTATCCAATCATCTCGCTGAATATATCACCGGACGGGAAGAAAATCGTCACAACAGATGAAACGACCGCCAAAGTCTTTTCAGTCACGGGTGGGCGACGGCAGAATTGCGAGTTTCAAGTTTTCGCCCGACGGCCGCCTCATCGCCATTGGCGCAGACAGTGAGTGTGGGGACGAGTCAATTCCCTTTCTTCGCATCTGCGGCAGTTGGAATGGCCGCTCCCTCGGAAAGATTCGAATTTCCCCCCGGTCCGTTGCTTGGGCCAGCGACAGCAAGCAACTCTTTGCATTGTCTCGCGACGGCAATATCCACTGTCTTGACGTGTCCAGTGGGAGGATGCTCTCTAAATGGCAGATTCATGATGATAGGCCCACGTGTATCTCCCTATCGAGCAATGGCGCATTCATTGCAGCCAGTGCAAAATCATCCGTCTCGTTCTGGGATACTTGCACGCACCAGCAAATTGGTTCCATCATTCACCATCCTGGTTCTGTCCGCTGCATGGCCATCACCCCGAACTACGACCTTATAATTGCTGGAAGCTCCAATATCGCATTGTGGGACCTGTGTAACATCCTTTCCGCACCATACATGCATGATCAAGTACGTGGACTTTGACTTGCGTCTTTTCAATCTGGTTTGTTGGCTGCAACGGAAACAGCCTCAAACAGAGAGCACTAAAACACACCTTAAAGATACGATTGTTAAGCTCTGTATCCAGCTCGCCGCCTCCCAACGCACGGTCAAACAGAAGGAAGATGGCTCGCATGGGACCATCAAGTCACTACGTGAAGATCTTGCAGTACAGAACACCGAGTCCTGTGCGTTATTTTTCAATCCTGACTCAAGCTCGCCTAATCATTGTTGGTTATCCACATTCATCAGTGAATCTCAAGACAACTGTCAAAGAACTCCGCACAAAACTTGCCAATTCCCAACAATGGATGGTTGACGCGCACCAACAGAAATATGGTACGTTCTTTCTGGAGCCGGGCCAAACTTTCCTAATCAGTTTTCGGTTACCAAGCCGAAAAGATAAAAGATCTCGAGACAAGCAGCAAACAGCTTCGCATCCAGCTTGCCCACTCTCGACGGAATGCCAATAGACTGCGCACTGAACTTGAAAACTCCCAACGGATCGTTTCAGCACACCGTCAGAAACTTCGATGCGAAACACTGTATGCCGACGGACAGGTCATTGATGCTGCAAAATCTCTCCTCGACATCGTGAAGTCCTCGAATGACGACGTAAAAAGTGATACGATCATCGTGGATTGGCTCTCTGGTGGGTTTCGTCATCATCACTCAGATAACGGTGCTCACTCGCGACCTTCAGCGTTTACGAATAAATGCATTATCGCACTTGAAGGAATCGGAGATGATGCTTCAGGGACCAAGAAACACGACCAAGCACTTGCCGCCTACGCCACTGCGCTGTCCCTCGGCCCGTCAAGTCCGCATGCTCTATTAACCAAGTGGGCGGCCACCATGTTGCTTCATGTATCGATAAAGGAAGCACTGGCGGGTGCTAACGAGGTATGTTTTATGTATCACTCTGATCAAAGGCG